>JAAGAY010004390.1:25103-89826 GCA_011801015.1 Ardeotis arabs | reverse complement strand
GTCAGCAGCTCTTGGCGCTGGGACTCTGAGCGCACAATGTACACCAGCCTCACAAACGTCTCCATGAGGCTGCTTAGCACCTTGAAGCTGCTTGTGATGGCGGAGAGCATGTGGGTAGGACTCTTGTCAACGGCTGCCACACGGCGGCAGGACGCCCGAAACTCCTTGAACTGGAGGGCGAGCTCTTGCTTGTACTCAGCCAGCTGGGAGATGTAGGGTTTGCCGTCTCGGATGTCAGGGCTCACCACACACTGCCTCAGGATAGTCAGGAGCTCATTGGTGTCCAGCTGCACTTGCAGAAACCCATTGGGAAAGCTGTAAGCATGGGCTCGAAGGGTGTTGATCTTTGCCAAGCTCCCCTCAAAACTGGAGGTCCTTAAATCTATTTCCTGGGTCTGACTGTCATTGGGACTGCTGCAGGCTGTTGCATCTAGGACCTGAAGAGTCCTGCTCATGACTGGCACCACCTGATTGTCCAGCTTCATTCCCGGGAGTATCTGCATGGGGATGGAATAGGACAGCTCATCCTTCTCACTCCCATCATCTGCAACATCGCATTTCCTGTAGTAGAAGCAGTACCGGATGGAGCAGCACTTTTCATCCTCCATGTCTTCATCCTGCAGCTCAGCAGGACTTGGGTACATCTCCTCCTGGACAGAGAACACTGCTGAACCCTTCTGGTTCTTTTTCTCCTGTGCTATCTGGGCATAAGAGGGGTCAGCCACTCCAGAGAGTTCCTGGATTTTGCTCTTCAGAACAGGACAAAGGATGCTTGTCTCAGGCTCTTTCTGGGGACCTTTCTGCTTGGTTGTATAGATGTTCTGGCAGATATCAGAGGACAGGGATGTCCTGTCAGTCTTATCTATTTCACTGACACTGTAGCGACGCAAGAGCTTCCTGTAGTGTGGAGCACCCATGCACTCCGCCCGGGAAGTGCATGTTGTCAAACAGGACATGCTGTTCTCTGGATCTGACCGGTAGTCTCTGGACTCTAAACTTGTGGATCGTATCCGCTTGCCTTTGGAAGGGCTGCTCACACTTGTCAACCGAATGGCTTCTGTCTGCTTCTGGTCATCAGTATCTTTATCCCTCCCTCGCCTTTCCAGTTCTGGCATCATCAACTGGTTAGGGGGTGGCCTCACCCCCCTGCAAATTCGCTTGCAGTCGCAGCTGCGCCTTTGCTCCCTGGACATCCCTGGGACTTTCTGCACAGGGCTGCTCTTTAGCTGGCAGCTGCAGCGCCCAGGGGCAGGAGGGTGCAGATACTCCTGTGGTGGAAGATCACCTTTGCTCTTTGGCTTGAGCAGCTCTTCAAGGAATTCCAGCTCATACTGCTTCACCTTCTGCAGCTGGGCCTGCCGCTCATCCGTCTCCTTCTTCAGCCGGGTTGGAAATGTTGCAGAGAACAGGTTCCTCAACCTGAAGGGAGCTTTTGGAGCTTTGGGTTTAGCTGGGACATCAGCATCTTGTTGGGTCACCTCCAGGACTTTTTCTACTTTTTTGGAAGGCACAGTGCTGACCTGCAGGCTCTCGGATCTGGGCACCAGCTGGATTGGCCCTTTGGGTTCCTCGCTGCTGCTCCCGAAAGTGCTACTAGGTGATGGAGAGTGCAGACTGCTGTTCTCAGCTTTTAAGCTTTTGGCTGAATTTTCCTGTTGCATTTTCTGTCCTTGATTTGAAGGAGCTGTGTGTTTCTGAAAGATGAGGCTTGTGGCTTCCCCACCTGCCTTCTGACCTGGCTCTCCGCTTGCAGCTTTTCCTGGAGCATCTCTACTCACCTTTTCCTGGTAGCTTTTAGAGGCAAAAGTCTTACCAGGCATAATTTCCTCACCCACTGAGGCGAGGTGGAAAGGTTCAGCCTTACTGCCATGAGCTTCTTTAGGACTTGGAGAAACTTCACAGAGCTGCTGTGGAGAGAGTTGCTGCTGCTGACAGTTGCATAATGTCTCTGCAGTTTGTGGAGCTCCTTTAAGTTTCAAAGGCTTGCTGCTGGCTGATGCACAGCTGCTGGTACCATTCATGTTCTTGTCTTCTTTTGAGGCTGCTACCACTTGGGGACTTGAGCCTTTTGCATTTGCCGCTTGCTGCAGAGCAGCTGAAATTGTGGCTGGAGTTACACCACTTTTTTGATCCAGGAGGAGCTTGGAGCCTGGCTGGACCTCTTTGGGCATCTTCTCTGGAGGATCCTGTGCCTGCTCCCTACTTGGGGCTCCCGTGGCATGCAGAGATACCTCAAAGGTAGCTTTTGTATGGCCTGCACCTTTGCACCCAGAGCCTGACACTGGAGCTCCCCTGTTCTGCTCCGTAAGCTGGGGAGTCAGCATCGGCTGGACAGACAAGGTGTAGCTCCACTCAGCATGCTGCTGCTCCTGTTTGTTCTTGCAGTTGGTAAGGTTGGGTCTTTGGTGAGAGAAAGCTGGCTTCAATGAAGGGCTTGGCTCCTGATGGCTGAGGGGGTAGGGTGAGGTGAGAACAGCCTGGGCAGCACAGCTCTGGATTCGGAAAGGCAAGTCCTTTCTGGCTAGGAGGTTTTCTTTGTTGATGTGCTGAGCAAGGAAGTAGGCTGCGTTCTGATGCTGCTTCATAGCAGAGACCATCTCTGAGACATCAGTTAGCTCTGAAGAGTTGGTTTCATGGCCAGAATCCAAGGATGACTCAGGAGTGATGGCAGCCAGGACAATAAGACCTGAAGATGGACACAAAGAAAACCCCACAACACCACATACACCACATTGCTACCCGGAGGAGAGGGGAACTCCATGCAGCAGGAGGGTCTCAGGAATGCAGGACATAGCATCCTATTGGAGAAACTTTAGTGACTTCCTGCAACTAAGAGTTAATGCTTTTAAGAGAGATCACTTGTCAGCACTGAGCTGGCTTGCTAGCTCAATTCAGCAAGAGCTGTTGGCCCAGGAAAAGGTCTGGGAAGCTTTCCAGTGTTAGTGATAGCAGAGTTACAGAGACTTGTCTAGAGCAAGAAGGGAAATCAGGCAACGGCTACTCTGCCCATGGTGAGTAGGGCAACCAAGGCAGGGAGAGGGACAAAGAACTGTGCTGCTAGCAGGCTGGTCCCAGAGACACTCATCTGACAGGAGGTTTGCCCTGTGAAGGGCTCACATGCTGCAAAACCTTGGTGGGAACCTGCGAAGACCAAGGACCAAAGGTACCAGCTGAGTGGCGTCATAGCAGGGAGGAACTCATGCTCATAGTACTGGTTTGTTAGTGCCTCACCCCAGCATTGTGGCACATGGACCATGGCAGATGCAGGATAACCAAGAGACTCCTTCAGCCACTGTCAGGGAGAGGAGTCCCACTTCAGCTTCTTAGAAATCTTCTGAGCAGCAGCTTGGCTGCTCCTGCTAGAGCCTGTTGCCACAACTTAGTTTGTACTAGAAGCTGCCCCACAAGCACATATAGGATGGGAGAAGGAGACTAAAGGGAAGGAGGTACCATAGGAAAGAAGGGCTCTAGGGAAAAAATAAAGTTACAGCCACTGAAATACCTGCTGTCTGCTGTGGTGGGGGATGTGGACAATCCTCTGAAGCAGCCAGGGCTTCCAGCGCCTGCAGGGTGGACACCAGAGCATCGTCCAGCTCTTGGGCATGGTCTCGGACTGTCCGTGGTTGCACGTTGTCTATCAGCGTGACAGGGATCTCATCATAGAGGATGCCACAGAGATGCCGACCCTGCTCCTGGCTCTGGGCAGCCACCCGGCGCTTGGGGTCATCCTCATCCGAGCTGTTGTCTCGGAAGCCGGGAGGGGGAGCAGCGATGGCGGGGAGCAGGGACGTCGTCTCATCTTCTTCCTCATCGCTCCCAGGAGGTGGAAGTGACATCAAGTCCACTGTATTGTCCCGGGTGCTGCCGGGCTTGCCTCCCTTGCATGAGGCCAGTCGGCTCTTGATTTTGGCTTGGCAGGACTCGCAGAAGTGTGAGGCGTCACTCCGCAGGTGGGTGTCTATGGTGTGTGCTCTGGCCCTGCTCGCATGCCTGTCTTGGTCAAGGCCATCTGGGTCGTACTCGTTAGACGCCCCATTGTAGGCTTGTCCAGAGCTTTTGGAAGTGGGGTCAGATTTGGTCCTGGGACGAGTTTCCTCAAAAAAAATCAGGTTTTCATTGATATCCATCCTGCTCTCTTTTTCCTTTCTCTGCTCTCGCATGTGCAAGTAGCAAAAGCTGATGAGCTCCGAGTCTGAAGCCCTGGTGGCTGGAGATCTAGCTGCTCCAGCGACGGCGGCACAGCCACCCACCAACCCGCTCTCTTTCTTTCCTGTTTGCCCTGCCGCGGCAGGCTGGCGGAGGTTGTGTGCGTTGATGTAATCTAAACCAAAACCACAACAGACACATTAGCAGCAGCACCCAGGAGAAGGGAAAACAGCATGGGGAAGCTCCTGCTCACCCTAGAGAAGTATCCAAGTGCTCTCTGGCTCAGCGTGTTGGACTGCAATGGGACATGCGTGTTCCCTGTGGCACAGCCAGGCCATCTGGCTGCTCTTTTGAAAAACCATCTTCTGCAACCCACTGGGCCTATCTGCCAGTAATGAGTGCAGGACAAAATCATAGAATAGCTTGGGTTGGAGGGGACCTTAAAAGGTCATCTAGTCCAACCCCCCTGCAAGGAGCAGGGCATCTCCAACCAGATCAGGTTGCTCAGAGCCCCGTCCAAGCTGGCCTTGAATGTTTCCAGCGATGTGGCATCCACCACCTCTCTGGGCAACCTGTGCCAGTGTTCCACCACCCTCATTGTAAAAAATTTCTTCCTTATGTCTAGTTTGAATCTACCCTCTTCTGGTTTAAAACCATTGCCCTTCATTCTACTGCTATAGACCCTATTAAAAAGTCTGTCCTTATCTTTCTTAGAAGCCCCCTTTAAGTACTGAAAGGCTGCAATAAGTTCTCCCCGGAGCCTTCTCTTCTCCAGGCTGAACAACCCCAACTCTCTCAGCCTGTCCTTGTAGGAGAGGTGCTCCAGCCCTCTGATCACTTTTGTGGCCCTCCTCTGGACCTGCTCCAACTGATCCATGTCATTCTTATGTTGGAGGCTCCAGAGCTGGATGCAGTACTCCAGGTGGGGTCTCACGAGAGCAGAGTAGAGGGGCAGAATCACCTCCCTCAACCTCCTGGCCACGTTTCTTTTGATGTAGCCCAAGATACGGTTGGCTTTCTGGGCTGCAAGCGCACATTGCTGGCCCACATCCAGCTTTTCGTCCACCAGTACCCCTAAGTCCTTCTCCACAGGGCTGCTCTCAATCCCTTCATCCCTCAGCCAGTACTGATACCAGGGGTTCCTCTGACCCATATGCAGGACCTTGCACTGGGCCTTGTTGAACCTCATGATGTTCACGTGGACTCACTTCTTGAGCTTGTCCAGATCCCTCCGGATGGCATCAACCATCTCTCAGGCTTGTCAGTCACACTACTCAGCTTGGTGTCATCTGCAAACTTGCTGAGGGTGCACTTGATCCCACTGTCTATGTCACTGATATTGATATGTTGAAGATATTAAACAGTACTGGTGCCAATATGGACCCCTGAGGGACAGCACTCATCACTGATCTCCATCTGGACATTGAGCCATTGACCATGACTCTCTGGATGTGATCATTCAGCCAATTCCTTATCCACTGAACAGTCCATCCATCAGATCTGTATGTGTGTTGGTTTTGTTTACTGAGGGGGGGCTACAGTGGCAGCTGTAAGAAGCTGCTAGAAGTTTCCTGTTTGTCTGGTGGACTCGGCCGGGCCTAGGGCCGACCCGCTGCTGGCCAGGGCTAAGCCAATTGGTAGCAGAATGTCCCGTGATAACACCACTACAACAATGTATTTAAGAAGGGGAAAAACAGAAAAAAAAAAAAAAGGAAGAAGAAGATGTGAAGAAGCTGGAGCAGGGGCAGAGAGAGGGAGGCGCGAGCCTTGTGGGCCTTGCAGGCCTCACCCTCTGGCCTCCTGCCAGGCGGCCGCCTGGGCCTGACTCGGCCTGGCTGCAAGAAGTGGAGAGGAGAGGAGATGTGAAGAGAACCTGAGAGGCGTCTGCCTGAACCTGATTGTGAAGAATTTCTTGTGAGAGGAATGGCTGCAGACGCCAAGGTCAGTGAAGAAGGAGGGGGAGCAGTAATGCTGCTCTGGGCAGAAATTCCCCTGCAGCCTGTGGTGCAGCCCATGGTGGAGCAGGCTGTGCCCCTGCAGCCCATGGAGGCCCACGGAGGAGCACAGATCCACCTGCAGCCTGGGGAGGACCCCACGCTGGGGCAGACAGATGCCTGAAGGAGGCTGTGGCCCATGGAGGGCCTGCACTGGGGCAGATGTTCTGGAGGGACTGCACCCCAGGGAAAAAAGACCCATGCTGGAGCAGTTTCACGAAGGACTGCAGCCCGTGGGAGGGACCCCATGATGGAGCAGGGGAGGAATGTGAGGAGTTCTTCCCCTGAGGAGGAAGGAGTGGCGTAAAGCGACAAGTGATGAACTGACCGTAACCCCCATTCCCTCTTCCCCACTGTGTTGCTCAGGAGGGGCAAGGAGATAGAGATAACTGACATTAAGTTTAAGCCTGGGAAGAGGGAGGAGTGGGGGGAAGTAGTTTTGTTCTCTTCCACATTATCCAACTTTGGTTTTAATAATAAAGAAATAGCTTTCCCCAAGTCGAGTCTGTTTTGCCCGTAACGGTAACTTTAAGGATCTCTTCCTATCCTTGTCTCAAACCCTAAGCCTTTTTTCTAATACTATCTCTTCCTATTTCCTTGGAGGGTGAGGGGAGTGAGAGAGAGACTGCATAGCTTGGTCCCAAATGGGGCTGAACTACAACAGTATCTCTCCAACTTAGAGAGAAGGATGTTGTGGGAGACCATGTCAAAGGCCTTACAGAAGTCCAGATAGATGATCAGTAGCTCTTTCCTTGTCCACTGATGTAGACACTCCATCATAGAAGGCCACTAGGTTGGTCAGGCTAGACTTGCCCTTGGTGAAGCCATGCTGGCTGTCTTGTATCACTCCCCTGGCCTCCATGTGCTTTAACAGCTTCTGGGAGGATCTGTTCCATGTCTTCCCAGGCACAGAGGTGAAGTTGACATGTTGGTAGTTCCCAGGGTTCTCCTTTCTACCCTTTTTAAAAATGGGTGCAATGTTTCCCTTTTTCCAGTTACCGGGCACTTCACCTGACTGCCGTGACTTTTCACATATCATGCAGAGTGAGTGGCTTGGCAATTACCTCAGACAGTTCCCTCAGGACTCTGGGATGCATCTCATCAGGTCCCATAGACTTATCAGGTGCCTCAGGTGGTCATGAACCTGATCTTCTCTTACAGTGAGAGAGACTTTGCTGCCCCAGTCCCTGTCTTGCAGTCCATTCACTCAAGAGGTGCGGGAAGAGAGGCTGCCAGTGAAGACTGAGGCAAAAAAGTTGTTGAGTACCTCAGTCTTCTCCTCATCTGTTGTTACCAGTTGGCCAGTCATGTTCATCAGGGGTGGTACACTTTCTTTGACTTTCCTTTTCTGGCTGACATACCTATAGGATCATCTTATTATTCTTTGTGTCTCTTGCCAAGTTCAGCTCCATCCAAACCTTGGCTTTCCTGTCCCCATCCCTAAACAACTGGGCAGCATCCCTATACTCCTCCCAGGATACGTGTCCCTGCTTCTACTGCCTGTACATTTCTTTCTTGCCCTTTAGTTTGACCAGCAGGCCTCGACTCATCCATGCCAGTCTCTTGCCTTCCTTTCCTGATTTCTTGCACCTGGGGATTGAGAGCTCTTGTGCTCTATGGAAAGCATCCTTAAAGATCTGCCAGCTCTGTTCTGCTCCCTTGCTCCTGAGGACAGTTTCCCAGGGGGTCCTATTGACTAACTCCTCAAACAGATAATGGGCTAGAGGGTCTGTACCTCACCTCTGAGGCAGAAAAACCCCAACTAAAGCAACCTTCATAAACATGTGTGTGATGGAGCATATTCCCATGAGTGGCTTTGTGTGCTCCACACTTGCCTTGACCTCCCCACCTGAGTGCATGGGTCTCTCTAGAGGAAAGGGGTAAGCCCTGGCTGATACCACGCATGTTGCCACCAAGAGCAGAAGGTACTGTTGACACTGAAGACAAGGGACCTTCTGGCTCAGAGATATCAACTCCTCCCTGCAATAAGAAGAGAAGGGAAGACCTGGAGGAGGCAGGAGGGAGATGGACGTGCAGAGATTTACATGGTGGACATAGAAGATGGCCAGCTCAAAAAAAAGCCCACATGGTATTGAGGAAGCTGACATGCCTTTTCTTTCCTAAATCAATAAAATCTGGATTCCCGTTAACAAAGAGCTGTTGAAAGTGTTTTAGTGAGGCCCTTAGATGTGGCTGGGGTATAGTGATGATGGAGCCAGAAGAGCCTAGAAGGTGGCTGGACAGGATTTAGAAGGAGTTGCGCTCCAGCCAGCAAAAGCCCTGTGACACACTGAAGGAGCAGGCCACCTCCTCATGGTTTGTTCCACTGTCCCCCAAATGATCACATGCTATAGAGTTTAATCATATAAATCTTACAAAGTTAAATATTATGACATTTATGATAAGAAAGTGTTGACCCTAAAGTTGGTTTTTGCGAGGAATTAGATCAATGACACCACAGAAGAGCAGCATAACTGACCAGTGCCCGTCTATAAACAACCTTTAGACATCAGAAATATTGTGCTGTTCCTCCCTCTCCATCTCCCCACCTGTCTCTTTTCTAGACTAACCACAGCAAATCCCTTTAATCTTTCCCAACAAGTCTGTTTCCTAAATGTCTCAGCTTTCTTACTCCTCTGGGCTGGACTCCATCCACATTGACTACCTGGAAGAATGTCTTGTTTCTGTGCTATGTGACAGCAGCAGGGAGAGGAAGTGAGATTCCAGTAGCTTGCTGGGAGGCAGGGCTGGGCAGAACCAGAGGAGGGCTGGCCAGCACAGCAGGTACTGAGGACACGGGTGCCACCACCAAGCCACCAGCCATTTTCAGAGAGCAATGGGAACAGCCTGGCTGCATGCACGATCGAGGACCTTCAGCCTCAAGCTGCCAGTTCACATGTTATAAAGCAAGAAGGAATTGTTGTCACCATTTTTTGCATAACATTGGCCAGATCAAGTAGTTTTCCTCAGGAGACTGCTAAATGTGGTGCAATATTGCCTTTTGGGGAAACACCCAATGTAACCTGGCTGACTTTAAGTGACAGACATCCCCCAGAGTCCCTTGACCCTCGCTGCCCATGATCCATGTGTTGTTTTTGGCTAGGTGACAGCTATTGGATCAGGCTAGCTCCAGAAGAACCCTCTGCTCCTACTGTTAAGCATTTCCCTGCAACAGCCTCCCCTTCCTCTCTTGTGCAAGGCAAGTGGCTGAAATATTGCTTGAATTTCTGGCCACTAGTCCAGCTCTCAGGAGGGGCATCTGTCTGCATTACAGGTTGAATTGTGCAGCTAGGCTGTGAATGGCTGCCAGGGGGATGCGGGCTCTCTTACCAAGTATAAGTTAAATCAAATAAATCCTAATAAAATTCATTAGCTCAACAAATTGGACAATTTGTCTCCCCAAACACATGTTTGTACTATACTGTTCATCACCTGCAATGCTAAAATCCCCTCTCATTTATAACCATACCAGTACGTGGAAATGACAGCTGTGCGAGTGAACACAAGACTACTGTAGCTAGGGATGTGTGTTCAGGGCGGCATGGACCAAAATAGAGGCTTTCCCAAAGCCAGACACCTCTGATGGGTCATGCTAGCAGGGCTTGTTGTTGAATGGGGCCAAAACCCTAAAATCCATCATCTAGCTGCTGGATGAGGTTGGACTAGATGACCTGGGGGTGGACTAGATGACCTTTGAAGGTCCGTTCCAACCCTAACCATTCTATGATTCTATGATTCTATGCTCTGTGGGAGAAGGTCCTGACAAAGAGCTGAAAGAGCAAGCAAGGGCACGGAGCTGCTTGGCTGACAACAGTTGCTAGTGGGAGTGGGGAGAGGAAGAGGCAGGTAGGAAAATCGCCTGCATGGCTCCAGCACAGCACAACCTGTCCTGCAGAGAGCAAGGATCTGGCCTACGCCTCTGCACGGAAATGTGGAGAGGTGGATGTAACTGACAGCATTCAGATGGAGCATGCATTTCTAAAAATGTCTGCAGGAGATTTTAATGGGCCTCGAGGAAGATGCATGTGCTCCTCCTCTAGGCAGAAAGCACAGGCCAGGGCTTGATTTTACATTTAAGATTCTGGCACAGCCTGCCTGCAGCCTGGAAAGTCGAAGCCTGGGCTAACTTGATTCATCCCAGTGGGGCTTTCTTATCGTCCCTGCAGAGATGTGCCAATGATCAACAGTCCCTGCTCCCTGTGTTCTGCCTAGCTCCTGACAGCTCAGCCTGCAGCCATAGCGAGATCAGAACTGAGAGCAGACTTTGTTTTCTCAATACACACTAAATTCACTCCTTCTGAAGGATGCCTGAGTGGCTGGGCTGAGTGTACTGGGTCTGCAGGGAAACTGTTCCACGTCACTGATCAGAGAGGTTTTCTTCGCATCCCTGAGGATAGACCAGGCCCCAGAGAGGGGGTAGCTCTTTGGTATGAAGACCATGGATCCATTGCTCCATCACTGTCCTGCCCACACCGTGACTTCCCCTCACTTACTTCACTTCACTGACTTCCCCTCACTTACTTCAGCCCCCTGCAGAGTGACATTGGTTTCTTGAGACTGTCAAGAAAAAAGCAAGATCTACTACTCCTTTTGACATAGGTTTGGACCATGCCCACAAAGAAAAAGCTCCCTGAGGAAAAATTCTAGCTATTATCACTGTTGCTAGGGTGGAAAAGCACCACTCACCCATGTTGAGACATCCCCTGAGTGACCAGTAACTGTGGGAACCATCAGCCTCCCTCTGAGCCCTTGGAGATGTTCTGGGATGCTCTCCACTTCCTACCACATTCCTCTGACTCCCCACAGCCATGTACCCCATGTGTCCCTGTAGCCCATCTCAAGGTGACATGAACCAGGGACCACTCTGATAATGTCCAGTTAAGTTGGAAACACTCTCCACTTATAGCAAAATGTGACTAAATGTGTTTCAGTAGGGCACCTAGAGCAGAGAGCACAGTGACAGCTGCCAATAAGAGGCACAGGTGAAGAAAAAAAAGGAAACCATATGTGTATACTTACACCAACATCATCTGCCAGGTCTCTCCCTGGATTCACTGAGGTTGCCACAGATGCTTTCCTGATGCCTCTTGTGAGTATGTCCTCCCACATGTGCTAAGTCTGTGTCTGGGTGGCCTCCTCAGATCTCTGGGGCACTGAGTCCTTTCCCAAGGACCCTGCTAGCTCTCAGTACTCTTCCTGCCTGCCCCCCGCTAGTCCCATCTTGAGGAGGCAGTTTTGATGCTCTAGCAGCTAAGCTGAAGATGTTTCACAGCTCTCTGGAGCTGCAGTGTCACTCAGGAGGTCTGGGGGCAACCTTCCAGAGTCAGCTGGGTTGGTATTTTGCTCATCTCCAGCCACTGGTCCTGTATTTTATATTTCCCTATACAAAACATTTGATATGAATACCTGGATGGAAAAACAGCATGTAGCTCATGGTTGGCTCTTGTTTGAAATCACTCTTGAGAATCATCAACCGTTCTGGGAGTGACTCACACCTGCAATCCATCCTCAAGGAATGGAGCATCGGTGCCTGGTGGGACAGGACCTGTCTTTAGCTGTTCTGGTCTCCTGCTGTGCTCAGACCAGCTCTCTGCTCCCTGCATCAGCCTGGGCACCTGCAAAGCTGGGACACCAAAGCTGCCTTCCTGATTTAGGAAATCAGCAGAGCAGCTGTGCTTGCAGAGCTGCCTGTGCAGCCCAGACACCCACTGACGAAGGCAGCAGTGTTGAAAAGCAGCAGTCCTTGGCTGAGTGCATACACTCACATTGGTCTCCAGAGCAGGGATGCTGACCTAGAAGCATGTGCTGCATCCTTGTGGCAACACATCGGCTGTTCTGCAAGGACCCAGCATTTAGCTGGCACCATGGCACCCACTGAATCTGCTCTAGGAGCTGCCAGAACAACACCTGCAGTGAATGTTTAGGGCCCAAGCTGACACCACAAGTCAGAGCTTATCCAAAATGAGGACTTGTCTCCCTGCTCTTTGTTTTCTGGTTAAAAGGGGGTCTGCTGGTTCTGCAGGGGGAACGGGAGCAGAGGGGAGACACCAGGGAAACCTTCCTCCTTTCTAGTGCCGCAGAGCCCTGGGCAGAGGGAGGAGGAGGCTGGGGAAGGGGCTCGCACAGAAAGCAGAGGCTGAAACATACCTGCCTTGATAATCTGAGGTGGGGGCGGCTGGCTGGAGGCCCTGGAGAATATCATTTTCTTCGAGTCCACCAGGAGACGGCAGTAGCCTGTGATTAGGCAGGCGAAGTTGGTGGCTTCAGGCCACTCCATCAGCAACACCAGTGGCTGGAAGGCAAGAGAGGCAAAGTGTGTGAGGGCCACGTGGCTCAGCTGAGATGAGACCAGTGCTCCAAAGGGGCTGCGCCGCAGCCCTGCACTGTTGTAATTTGTGAGCTGGCTGGCACTTTTAGCACCCACACAGGAAAAATCAGCCACGTGCCACATCCTTGCTCCAGATCACCCAACAAATCACTGTGTACAAGAAAGTGCCTTGCTGCAGCTGTAATTCCCACTTGCTGACTCCTCTAAGGATGATGAAAGAGGTGGAGCCCTGCAGGGCAGAGGCTGTGCATGGCAGGGCACCCATGCAACTGGCTCCTGATCATCTGTCTGTATGTCAATGCTCTAAGCCTACCTCCAAGCACCAGTTTAACCATCAGGCCCTGGGGACCTCTAGGAGTTTGTGGAGTCTCCAGCTGCCAGAACCCCTGTTTCATTGCAGGCACCACGTTGCCCTCCCACAAACTATGACATCTGCTTCCAGCAAGATGCAGAAGGGGCAAAAACCCATTACAGGCTCCCCCAGCCACCACTCAGGGCCTGTGGATCTTATTTAAATCTAACCCTTTGGAAAATGAAATTTATGCTTTGGAGCAGATGGTGTCTTCTCTTTTAGGAGGGCGTTTATTCACATGCTAAAAAAGGTCTTTGCTTTAAAGAGAAGAAAAAATCAGCCATGATCTGTGTGCCACATATAACCTCACTGCACAATCTAGCAGCAGACACCATGACTCCCCCACTCCCAGCTTGTCCCAAAGAGAAGGTTAGCTAGCCTGGGGAAGCTGTGGGGGTGAGATCCCATGCACTGCTGGGACCAGCCTGTGTCACCACAGCTTGGTCGAGCGGCCTGCGCTCGGTCTGAGCCCCTAGCACTGCTCAAGGTGGACCCACGAGATGGAAAAACAATTGACAGTGCCTTCAATAAAGTTATTGCATGGCAGCTCTAGCCCTCCTTTAAGCCTTGCACAAAGCACTTGTACCTAAAGGACCTTTGTACCCAGCTACAGGGCTTATCTGAGGCAACTAGGGAATGTTTAGTTACTGCTGTGGCTCAGGCTGCCCATCCTGCCATGCTCGGTCTCTTGCAGTGACAGCCCTTCAGGACTCAGAAGAACTCATTTACCACATCCAAGGCATACCAAGCTCGTTTTAAAAACCACTTAAACCTACACAGTGTGAAAACCATTGAAGTTATTTTGGTTTTCTTGTTTTATAACCACAGGAGGTTCCTGGTACCCACTGGCCAGTTCTGTTTTCAACACTTGCTTTTGTAAGCCACCAAGCCAACTCTGGCAAAGGAATACCCAGCCTTACAGCACACCATGCTCTGGACCATACCATAAACCTAGGTGTGAAGCCATCACCCCTGGGCAGAGCCATGTGTGATCCCCAAGCCATGTCAGCCCCTGGCAGGGACTGATTCCTCCGAGAGCCAGGGTAAAGAAGTTCCCTCCTTGGCTGCTGTGCAGGAAGAGAAAGGAAAATAAATAACCTGATGTGGAAGAGAAATAACCTGACAAGTGAATGTGCTCTGCTGAGAGGCTCTGCCTCTGGCCGCTTGATGAGGCTCTTTCTGCATCATGGAAAATAAACCCGAGATGACACAGATCAAAGGGAAATTATCAAGACAGAGAGAAAGGAGAGAAGAGATTCTCCACATAGCTCGAAGGAGGCAGGCATGCATTGGTGAGGGGGGGTGACACCTCTTAGCCCAGCTCCAGTCTTGACATAAGTGATGAAAGGAAACCATGTGTTCCAGTTCTGCTGTATGAAGCATCCTTAAAACAAGTGCCTTCTACATAAGGCTAAGCCTTCTTGGGTTTTTCAAGCCATCTGTTGAATAAAGAGACATTTGCGCATTTTCCCCATTCTGTTATGCAGCAGTGAGTGTTTGAGTGCTAGCAACAAGAAAGGAAGCAAAGGCCAAGGGGAGGGAGGCAATGGCTGATGAGTATCCACTACTGGGAGAAGAGATGAAGAGGCCAAGGTGAGTTGAGAATTCTCTTTCAAAAGGAAAACTAGAGGGGTAGTTTCCACCACGTGCAAGTCACATGCCAGAAATTCACAGCTAGCTCTTGAGGACACCAAGGCTTAGTGGCACAGAGTCACAGACCTTCACTGCCTCCCTGTCAGCGCTCACTGCTCAGCTCGCAGTGCAGTCCCAGTACCTCAGCTGGGTACCAGTAGCTCTGAGACCCAGCCCTATTTCTATCTTTGCTCAGATACCTCTGCTTCAGGATGCTCCCACCCATCCAGAGATGGGACTGTAGGCTCTTGCTAGCAAGAAGCAGCACCTGGATCAGTCCTCCTGAAGGGAGACAGGACTGATACACGACCACCCTGACTGGTGTTTCCTGCCTACAAATAAAACACACACAACACACCAAGATGCTGCAAGCTCCCTGCCAGGTCTCCAAGCAAGCCCAGCCTCCAAATTGGCTTCCAGCAATCGGTGTGTGGCATACTGGCGTTAATTGTAGCATTCTGCTCTGAAGAAGAGGAATCTTAACACTGATTAGTTGTACAAGTTAGCAAGGGGTCTTAGAAATTATGACTCTCACATCTTGGCTAGCAAGTGGTGTGAGTTCTTCTCTAATTGTCAGGTGTTCAAATATTGTTATTAAGGATTAAATAACTTCAGGGGGAGCTTGAAGCCGTCCACCTGCGCTGCAGGCAGTGCTCCAGTGAGCTCTGCATGGCCCAAGAGCCCATGCTGCAGGGGCTCTGTGTCCTGTTGATGGATTCCTGGCTGTTTAAAAAGATATCAAATGTGAGCAAAGCTGCTGCAATCAGGCTATGCATCTCCCCTGGGCTCAGTGGCTTCTCTGCTGCTCACTAACAGGGTTCTGGCTGTAACCCTTTCCCATGTGGGGTTACAAGACTGAATCTCTCTCTTCCACCCACCTAGGGAATTTTGCTGAGATTGCAGCAGCTCAGCTGCCTTTGAGACTTCCACCCTGCTTACACACCTCCCTGAAAGTGGCCAACAGATCTGAAAGTGATTTGTGGGGTCAAGAGGCAAAGACACAACATGATTACAGCAGCCTTGTTTCCTTGGAAAATCAGGCTACAAAGAGGAGGTGTCAGGGATGGCAGCTGACAGAGACGTTATTTTTAGACACTGGCAGTCTTGGTCATCCTGTTCCATGCAGGCAAGGCAAATGAGATCTTGTGGAGACAGCCAGGCACAAGTGAGCTGAGCAAACATTGACTTTCTAAACAGTTACATGAAAAATTTCCAACTAACGTTGCTAAGGGTTTTAGATGGTAAATTCTGGGTAGCTTTGCAGGGAGCTGCTCTAAGTAACAACAACGCAGGACTGTAGTTTGTGCTTTGGGGTTCTTTGTGATACCCATGTCTTGTGGTGAACGAGATTGACCTCCTTTCCTTTGGAAACATCCTGCAAGGAGCAGTGAGGGTTCATGCCTGTGGTCAGTACTGGCCAGGTCCCCCAGGGACTGGGGCACATGCAACATCCCTGCCTCCCCCTGCCATTTTTTAAACTCGCTGCTCAATCTCGCCCAGACCTGACAAAATGGCAGCAACCTAAAAGAGTGTGAATCTTCCTAAATTTTCTAAACCCAGTGGTGCAGCAGAGCACAGAGATTTCTGTGAGCAGCTGGAAGGCAGGGAAGGATGCAGCAGGAGCAAAACCAGTGTTGTTGCTCTAAGATCTGCTCCTGCCCTGGCACCACTGATTTTTTTTCAGTGGCCACAAAATGCAGTACCTCTTTCTCAGCTGTTAATCAGGAGACAGTGTTACTCACCAATGGGGAACAAGTTATTAACCAGGATAACCGTCTGGTTATCCTCCCACCATGCCATCATGCCCATCCTCTCCCTCCTCCTCATTCTTGCTGTGACAGCGGTGGGGGCTCATACTTTGGTGGCCCTGAGTGCTCTGCTGCCCTGGGATGCCAGAGCAGAAATGCCTGCCTGATTTTTGTCAGGGCAGCAGCACCTTTAGGATGAAAGCTGGTTTTACACAGAAGCAAACTTACTGGGATAATTCTACTGCTCTAAAAATGCCAAACATCAGATTCCCAGTGGGATGCACAGGTAAAGGTTAATCTCTGACCTGTAATATACCAACATGAAAAGAAGTAAATTTTAAAGGGAATGCTCTTTCTGCATCTAAATGAAGAATACTGGCCTGAAATTATTGATATTTTGATCTTTCATTCATATCGGTTTTCTAGATTTTCTAGTTCTAATGAGAAAATGACATTTTTTCACTTAATGTTTCTTGCTTGGCAACCAGTCTTTCTGGAAAGTAAACCGAAATACATTTATACTGGATATAAGAAACGAGTTTTCCATTAGCTTATTAAGGATATTGTGCCCTGCCTTTAAATCAAACCTTGATGTCCTTCTGGAAGATATTCTCTTATTCAGACAAAGGTGACGGTTTCATAGAAGAATGTCTGGAGGAAATTTTATGGCCAGGGTTATGCTAGAGGATATTAACAAGCCTCATATTTAAATTAATTTATGACCTGATCTATGCAGGCTATAACCCTTAAGCTTATGTGCACTTCCTTTTAACCTCCTTATTTTGGGTCTTACTCTACTTCCTTTAATATAGTGCAGTAGAAAGGTGGGAGATGAATTTCAATAATTTGTGTTCCCTAGTTTCCTTAAGGTGCATTGCCAAGTTTATATTTAATAATATAGGCAACTGGGCCTAACGAGACAGCAGTCAATTTTTCACTTGTACACTGACCTTTCCTTCCCTCCCTTTAAGCATTATTAACTCAGCGCTATCAATACCAGGCTGCTTGTGTTTAGGACCATTTCCCATTTGTTGATCAATAAACCTCCTGCCTTTGTTAGCAGCAGACCTTCAGGTTTCTGCAGCAGCATCTCCTTCCTTAGGGTCTGAGCAGCCACCACCGCTGCCAGCGGAGCGCCCTCCTCGTTCCCTGCACAGTCCCACAAAATGTCACAGCGCAAGGAGAGGTACCTCTATAGAGTGCAAACTTGTAGGTGTCTCCTCCTCTCCCTTTCGATGGTGTTGCTGTGTCCCCGGAAAAGCACAGGTCCAGCCTACACCTTCCCATCATGCTGCAGCTGCCACCCTGGCCAGCTTTCATTTTCTCCCCAGCTGTTCAAAGGGCTTGTGCTCTTCCCTGTGGGATTTCTAATAACCAGAGCCTGCTGTTGCTTTTGGCATCCTCCATGTTTCCTATTTGCTGAAGCAAGTTCTCAGGACTCCCAAGGCTGCAGCACCACAGGGCTGCACTCACACCCACAGCACTGAATGCCTGAGGTCTGCTTGTTTGGTTTTTATTTATTTATTTATTTATTAAGATAAACAAATTAAATTTGGCTTTGCAGGCTTGGAAACTCATTCTCTCAACATGTTGTCTGGCTCCTGTGTTTCTGGCTGGCTCCTGTCCTGGATGCCCGCAGGCAGTGCTATGAGTGGTGCCGGGGCTGGCACGTGCTTTGCTTTACATCCCTCTAGAAAGGCTCTGTGTGGAGCAAAATGCATCTGTGCCTCCCACCTCAGGTACTGAGCCAAAGGAAATCTCAATCCCTCTCTCTCTGCCACAAGATGACAGTGTTTCAGAATGGTTTAATGCAAATAAAGATGAATTCAGCTCCAGAGCTCAGGAACCAGATCCTTCCATCATTACTCCAAAACAGGTCCATCATCACTCCAAAGTCTTGCTCTTCGTGTAAGAGAAATCCTATGGGCTTCAGTCATTGCTTGCACGAGCAGAAGTAATGCTGACCTTGCCTGCCCTCATCAGTTTGATAGGGCTCCCCACCATTCTCAGACTACAATTTGGCAAATGCCCGTATGGCACTGGCCTTGGAACCCTCAGTGCATCCCTGCCATGCTCAGCTGGGGCAAGCACCACCTGGGCTCAGGGCTGGCTGCGGCCCCGCTGGCACCTGCTGCTGCCGGCTCCGGTGGGGAAGGCTCAGAGGCAGAGGGGTCACTATCCCATCACCAGTGAGAGGGAGGGGTGACTGGCAAGCAGGACTTGGCTCCTTCCAGGGGGAGAGGAGAAGGCTGCACCCAGGCTGTGCACGGCGGCTTTTTATTTCCATGGCAGGCTGGAAGCATGCCAGGGCCCCTGGGACATCAACATCAACAGCCAGATTCCAGGCACAATAGCAGCTGGGGACATTTGTGAATTAATTTTTCCTTTGTTTTCCTCTGTCGAGTCTTGATCTCGGCTAAAGCACCGGCTGGCTGCAGGCCCTGCTGGGAGACATGAAGTCAATTACCCCCTTGCCTTTGACTGAATTGCACTTGGCGAGCGGCCAGCCGCCCTGGGCTCCTGCCCCGCAGCCCTGTGGGAGGACAAGGGACAAGCTCTTCCATTAAATTGCAGACTTTTGTCCGGGCTCAGGCGATTCAGCTGCCCCTCAAGTGCTCCTCTTTCATTCCTATTCAGAGGGCTTCAGCAGCTTTTTTGCGAATGTCAAGACTGTTAAGAATAAAAAGCCCAGTGGCACACAGCTGTGGAAATCAGAAAGGAGAAATGCTCCATTTGAAAAGACATTTCACTAAGAACAAAACCTTTGCTTCTGCAGGAGCTGCAGAGCTGCACAGCCAGGGGTGCAACCTGGTGGAGCCACCCGGCTGGATGTCAGGAGCTTGCTCCGATGCACCTGTGGAGCTGAGCAGCTCTCCCCATGCCTCCTGCGCTGGGGAGCCTGTGCGAGCATGATGCGCAGCAGCCCCTCCACCTCCTCTGCTTCCCATCAGCACTGATGGGCTTGGTCAGATGCCAGGCAGGAGATGCTGACACTGCCCTTCTCGGGATGCTGGGAGGTAGAAGATGACTTTGCAGTCCTGTGCTGGGGAGGAGAGGAGATGCATGCCTGGAAGCCCAAATCTGAGCTTGCTCAGAAGCACTGGCCACTCTCGAATACCGGTCCCAGCACTGCCAGGCAGCTGGAGGGGGAAGCCCCTAGGAGATGCAGGCCTGTTGGGCCCCCGACCACCAAGACAAGCTGCATTTAATGCATAAAGATCACAGGAGATACCATGTGCCACAACCCTGTCCTCAGCAAATCTGTGAGCTCCAGAATCAATGCTCAAACACTGACAAGTCAGGAGCACAGGAGGAAGAGCAGAGAAGCGATAGCCCCAGCAGAGAGGGGCATTTGCCAGATGGGAATGACCACAGGATCCTGCAAAATGCCCACACTGCTGCAGCACAGCTGGGGAAGCACTGTCCTGCCCCTAGCCACATGCTGTGAACTTTCTCAGCATCTCCAAGCAAACCTGCTCCCTCTGTGGCTGTTGAGGCGAAACCTGCTCCCTATCCTTCCAGCAGCTCCCTCTGATATTGCAGGGAATAAAAATCCTTCTTGGACCCAGTAACAGTGGCCTGGAGGCTTTTGTTCCTCTGTCTTGAGGCTGTGCAGCTCCTCTATGAGGGGTCCTGCCAGCACTTGTCCCCCGCGTGCCACCTTCACTGTGGCAAACAACTAAAGAAAGCAAAGCAGAGGCACCAGCCCTGTGTTTGTATCCCAAGTCAACTGTTTTAAAAGAAACTGAAGCCCAGGATGGAAAAGTTCCAAAACAAACGAATTAACTACCCAGTGAATAATTTGTAAGACAAACACCGATTCTTTTCCTCCTGAACTAAATGCAAATAGTTATGACCTCCTCAAGCCTGCTTGTTACCTAAAAATCTTCCCTAGCTCCTTCCTGGCAGGTACATCTGGGCTGGAGTTGCAGGCAAGCAGCAGATAAGGACATCTGGGCGGGGGCTGGCGCAGTAGGGGTGTGCTGAGCTCCTGGCTGACGGCTGCTCCGTGACCTGACCCCCTTTTTTAACCTTTAGGATCAACTACACACCATCTGTAAACCTGGCGCTTAGAAATTCAAAATGGCCTTTCTGCACAAATCTGTTAACCGTCACCACCGTTTCCACAGTAACCCAGCAAGCAGCTACAATGGGCCGCCACCTCCCCACCGATTCAGGCTGGCTCACCCGCATCCCTGCCGTTACCTGCACCAGCATCTCGCAACACAGTGCCAGTCATGATGGTACAATGGCCACCCCAGCCTGCTCTGCAATCTGCAGGGCTCCGACCAGCTCCCAGGGGTGATATGGATTTGAGCAAATGCCCCCAGAACAGTCAGCACACTACTTTGAGCACAACGCTCTAATGGTTTACGACTCACAGCAGAAACAGGTTTATTTGCAACCCAGGGCTTTAGCTAGCGACATGTTCAGTCCAATAGAATAATTGCAGAAAGCAGATTAGCACTGCAAGGTAATGATCCTTTTGCCTGCTTTTCTTAGCCTGCCTCATTCATCGCTGTCCTGCGTAGGATTAGCATATGCCTCATTTTGGAGGAGACATTCTGGCTTTAAAACCCAGCCCCTCGGATAATGGTTAAATGAAGACAGATAACAGCAGCTTCTGCACTAGCGGGGTGCTGTTGAATCTGCTGAGATTCACAAATGGGATGCTCCCTCCACTCCAGGCAGGCAGAGGGGCTTTCAGTGGCTGTGGGCTGCTGCCTGGAATTTCTCAGGGAGATGAAGATGCCGTGCATGCATACATGCTTGCGGGAAGTTGTAAGTAAGCTGCCTTTTTTGGGGAGGCTGGATAGAGGGAACACAGGAGAAAGTCTACTCCCAAAGCAGGAAAGGGCTAGTGGTGTTACGGAGTTAATTACTGCTGCAGAGCATGGCTGAGGGAAGCTGCACCGCAGGATCTGTGGAGAAGCCACATGGGAATTGCCACCTAATTTATAGCAGATGCACGTCAGCATCACCTCAGCTTCCAGCATATCTGCCGCTCCTGCAGCCAGTCTCAGCCGCGTACTGAACTGCACTGGGGGCAACAACTGCCTTCTCCCCTGCCAGGGAAGGGATGTTGGCACCAGAGGGGCCTATGCACCTTATGGTGAGTGCGATGCACTCACGGGCCTAAGCAGCACCCCATGCACTGCACATCTCCCTCTGCAGTACTCACAGCCAGACAGATGGCCACGGAGCTACATGACAGCTGGAACACGCCGTGCTCCGAGTGCTCGCAGTGAGCCATGAGCAGTCAGTCACGTGGTTGTGACTAGCCTATTATTAATGTATTAATCTCGTGACTTATACACACACATCCAAGGGGCGTGGGCACCAGAAGGAACCAGAAGGGCTACTCATGGTGCAGACGATATCCCTTGGTTATACCTGCTCTATAAGAAGTAAGGAGGAGACCCAGTGGGCTCCTGCACAGCCCAGGCAGCTGGAGGAGTAAGGGAGGGAGGGCTTCTACCTGTCCAGGTTGCAGGGGAGGAGGTTTGAGGGTTTTGAAAGGTAGGTACAGGCACAGCAGGACACCAAGACTTCACCTGGGCAACAACTGACTTCTGTGGGATGCAGAAGAGGGAATATTACAGATATTACAGTTGACCAAATACCCACTGAATTACAAATGCAAAAAAAAAGCTTCACTGATGAGGCTGTTGGAGGGGACAGCCAAAGCCGAGGGGATGAGGATGAGTGTGGCTCTGACAGAGGCTACCGGGGTGTTACTGAAGTTCAGCAGAGCTACTGGACCAGGCACAGTGGCAGCAGGAAAACAGACTTGGAGCAATTAATGAGCCTGGTGGGAGGAAGTGCTAAAATCCACCAGGAGAGGAGGCAGCAGGAGAATCCTAAACAAATCCACCATTGTTACATCTGTGAGGCTACAGCTGAAACAGAGAGTGCAGGGAAAGGGCTGCAGAGAGGGCTGAGACTTAGAAACCTCGCCAGAGGAAACACAGAGGCAGCCAGCAAAGCAGCTCAGCTTCATCAGCCTCAGGGGAGGAAAGGGATGAATGCGAGGGCAGCAAAACTGACTTACAGCCAAAGGCTTGGAGGGCTTGTGCAGGTACAGCCTGTCTGCTGTGCAGCAGCATCTCCGTGCCCCACAGCAGTCACAGCTCCACTGTGCCAGATGTCATGGCATGAGACAGCCTCTGCCAAGCACTGCTTCTGTCTAACATAGCCCAAACTCAATCCTAACTCTGTCCAGTTGAATTCAAGGTGGAAGGAGAGGATGAGGCTTGGCATTTATCTATCAGATCGCTGCCTCTCAGCTCTGTCCTTCTGCATAGGGCAGGGAAGAGCTGGGGATGGGGCGGCAGTGAAACAGAGGATGCCCTGGAGCAGGCATACGGCTGCCTGCCTGTGAGTCTGCCAGAGATGTGTCCTAGCTTATTAAAAAGCTGAGCAAAGGCCAATGGAAGATCTCCTTAGGATCTTGCGGCTGCTGGACCGGACACCAAAGAAGTCAGTAAAGCTCTTACTGTATTGCTGTCAGTCCTTGTGAAGGGTTTGGGACCCAGGAGAGACAGGAGACTGTGAGAGGTGAGGAGGGGTGGCAAGGCCTGACCATAGGGACTGACTACCAGAACCAGGACTGCACCATGCAACAACTAGCAGGGGATAGCAAGATGATAACACACAGGGCCTAGGAGGGCTCATACACCGAGAAGTGGAAAGACAGCTCTGTGGGCTGAAGGGGAGGACAATAGAAGCAGCTGGCAAGATACTTGGCGGGTGGCTTACTGGAGCCAGGGACATCCCTGCCCAGGGACACTCAGAGATTTCTTCTTGCACTCAGAGCCTAACACCTCGTGTCCCATCATTTCCAGTTCATTCAATGATCCTGCATGGCTTGACAAGTTCCGTAAGTGCTGCTAATGCACAAAACCCCACCAGTCCGTTCCAGTACCCGCATCCAGCCCAGGTATGGCCATGGACTGCTCCTCTCCAGCCCTGAGCAGAGGTGAGGTGCTGTCCTGCCTCCAAAGGGCCCTGCTACCTGCCTGGCCCGTGTCACCCGGTCTGCCCTAAGGACCCTGCTAGAACCATAGGGTAGGTGTTTAGGTCATGGCCAGAACACCACCATGCCTACACCGCGCACTCTCAGCATCAGCCCCTGCCTCTACAAGGAGCCTGACAGCCATGGGAGATGCCACGGACTATGTGTCCTGTGACTGCAATGTTAAAGGGGCTTTTGAGCCTCTGGGAATCTCCAAGCAGTTGCTCCAACATGCACTTGTATCCTGGACTCCCTCAAAGGCGAGCACCAAACCTTCAGTGACAGCCTCTGCACTAGCCCCTCTCCCCAGTGTCTGCCTCTGCGGCACTCATGCCTACCTTGGCATCCAGGATGCTTGTCTCCACCCGGGCCACGCCCTGGTTCTCCCTGAACAGCTGGATCTTGTTGACCTTGCTGAACTCCGACAGCACTGTGGTGAGGTTGGTCTTCAGGTCAATGACATGGCTGATGCCATGCCGGGGTCCCACCAGAAGGGTGGTGGCTGGCTGCTTCTCATCCTGGTAGCACAAGCACATGGAGAAAGAGAGACAGACGGAGAGGGACGAATAAGCACACCCTGGGACTGCACAGGCTGTGCCCAGCTCTCTCCGGGGAGCCCAGCCTCGATGTTGGCAGCTTGGCCGGGTCCCAGATGGCTTTTGCAGAACAGCAGGTGAGCCCCCCTCCCTGAGCCTCTCTGCAGGGCTGGGAATGGTGTGCAGGATGCCAAGGCTATTTAAAAATACAGCACTGAACTGACTGTTCACATGAAATATTCAGGCTTGCTGGTGTCACTACAGAAAAGTAAAAGCATGTGACAAATCTGCCTGATCTGATATTGCCTCTGAGAGAAGAAAGCAGAGGAGGGAGTGAATGCATTTTAGAAAAAAGACTTTTAGAAGAAAGACTAAAGCCTTAACTGAAAATAGAGATCTTTCTTGCTCTGGTCTGCCCAGGAAGGATGCTTCAAGCCAGACCTGGAGGTGAAGAGGAGCTGGCCAGATCAGTGCAGAAGAGAATAAGGGAATACTTTTTACCATTTACATGTGGTGCAACTCCTAGGCTGGCTCAGAGTCATTGTTTTGGTGTCAGAGATTAAAAAAAAAAAAAGGCAGGGCACCCACACCAGAGGTGAGTTGCCCAATGCTGTAAGCTCCAACCGCTCAGCCATGCCACCAACCAGACACCACCTGGTTCTGCTTTCACTGATTTCCTACAGGCAGCCCTCTGAGCTGTGAGGTGAGGAGCTCTGAGGTGTGGAGGAAGCAGAACAGATCAAAGGCTGTGAGAGATGGAACCCAGGAGGCAAAGCGAGGGAAGCCAGGGAAGTGCTGAGACCTTGGGTGGGGGTAAAGGGAAGGATGGCAGAGAGGTGACACTTACATGGAGACCCTCAGATGGGAGGTGGAGCGAGAGGGATGGAGAGGTGAGCCAGGCAGCGGGGAGTCTTAGCGGGTCCACTGTTCTCCTGTTTGGCTTGGTGGCTTTCCTCCTGCCATGGAGAAAGTGAGGTGGCTTGGGTGAGGGGTGGAGATGCCTCTGATGGAGATGAGGGAGGAGTGGGCCATGAAGTGGCAGTGTCCTGAGAGCTGCCAAGCAGCGGTCGGGCTGGACCACTGCTGACAGAGATGGTAAGGCTAGCTGGGCTATTCCCTGTGTGGACAAGCAGGGAATGTGGTGGCCTCTGTCAAGGATGGCCCTCCTCTGAGATGGATGGCAGGATGCTGCCAGGGTAGGACCAAGCTATAAGCATGTGTCTGAAACTACCCCAGCTTCATTGAGCAGGTCATCCTGCTTGCAAGAACAGAGCTGACCCTGACCCTACAGAGCTGAAGATGTGACCTGCTGTCAGCAGAGGCTCTGAAGACTTTTCTGGATGGGCTTCGACCCCAGCGGGGCAGAGCAAGAGACTGAGGGAAGTAATTTCTATGGGAGCTGCATCTCCCCTGGCTCTTCCCTCCAGTGCACGCTCAGGACCAGCACTAAGCACCTCCCAGCCCACCCTGAATTACCGTACCAGTCCCACTGTGTTGAAGAGGACCCCAGCAAAAGTGGGCAGCTCGTTCAGGATCCTCAGGTACTGCAGCTTTGCCTGGGCTGTCGAGACCTGACAAAACACATCACATGGGTGATCACCACCAGCACAAGGGGGAAGAAATGCAAGAGGCTGGTGCAAACTCAGGAGCTCCCAAGCAGGGGTGCAGAGCATGCTGGCGGGCAGCTCGGGGCATGGGCTGTGGAGGGGGTTTTTGCTCTCCTGCCATCCTGGGCAGAAGATGGGAGGTAACTCAGAGCAGAGGCACAGCCAGGGAGGAGCCCAGATGCTTGATGTATAACCCCCCGTTGGGGATGTATCATCCCCCTGGAGATGTATAACCCTCCTGGGGGATATATAATTCCCCACTGCTGCAGGGACTGAGGCAGGGGCTCAGCAGCCTCCTCCAGAGCTTTCCAAGCCCAGAAGCAGCGATAACAACAAACACAGGCTTAACTGATGTGTGCCACTTCAGCCAAGCTGAGAGCCAGCTCTTGGCTGATCTCACCCCACTGATCCTGGCTGCAGTCCCCGAAATCCGGATCAGCTCTCGGAAGTGGATTCAGGAGAGACAGCAGCTGCCTGGCTGTCACCCCAAGATTTATCTCCCATCCAAGGGGAGTTAAGCAGCAGTAATAGGAGTCCCTGAGCAGCCAGGGACAACAGGATGGCTGGGGTGGAGTGCACGCTGCCGCCCCATTGGTCCTGCGCCGTGGCCGCGCGGGTTGGGCTCACCTTGGTGCCGCCAGGCTGGTTCTGGTGGGTTTTGAGCTGCTGCGAGAGGGATTTCCGGAGGCTCTTCTCTTTGATGAGCTGCAGGAGCGAGGGGGGCAGGAAGGGCTCCAGGCCCCACTCCTTCCTGCGGGGAGGGAATCCTGCCTGAGCTGCCAGGCCAGAGACCCCGCCAATAGGCAGAGAGGGCCAGAAACCAGGAGTGCTGCCCAAGAACATCCTCTTGCCATCAGAGGGAGCGGGAGCTGTACCAGCACTTCCTTGGTGTCACAGCTGGAGCAGTGGCAGCTGCCAGCCCAGGTCCCCAAGGGGACAGGACCCCTGGCTGGTGTCACAGCCACCAGCACCGGGCTGAGGAACACAGCAGTGCCCGGCTCTGCAGCCCAGCCCACCTCCCACTCACCTTCACGTAAAGTTAAGGCATGCAAGGCAAATCCCCAAACCTCTTTTGGGGTCCTTCTGCGGTGCCATCTCTCCACTTCCTCCCTGTGCACACTGGGCAAGGCCAGTCTGCACAGATGGACTCCGTATGGATTTAAGACCACCAGGAGCTGCAGGAGACCTGAGCCAGGGCTGCACGGACTGGCGACAGGCTGAGCTTACACAACCACAGTGCCTTCTCCTTGGCTTGCATGCCAGGTGGAAAATGAGCCCAGGTTCCCATGGAAATATCCTGGGCTCACAGCAAATATCCCTGCCAGCCCTGGTAAGGCTGCTGTGCATGGCTGGATGTCAGCATGCAGGGCTCTTACACAGCCCCATGGTGGGACCAGAGGCTGCATGTCACTGCTGCCAAGTCCGTGAGCCACTGGCCAGCTTCAGGGGGGCTCCCAGGGCATCTCAAGCTCAGCAACCCGAAGGGTTTGGGAGCACCCCAGTTACACAGGAGCTGTAAGCATGAGCAGAAGAGGGGAAACAAAAGGGCTGTGTGGCATGGGGAGAGGAGGAGTACTCACTCCACGTTCTTGAGGGAGACCTTCTGGCTGGGGCGGGTGGCTGAGACGGTGATGTAGATGTGGAGGGCAGCCAGCCCCAGCAGCATCTCTGGCTTGGGGTCTGTGCCAAAGCGCTCTCCGATCACATCATTGCGACTCTGCAGGAGGGAGGATTGGTGTCCTCAGCCAGTCACAGGGACAGGGCACCCACCACCTGAGGGATGTGTCCACAAGGCCCAGCCTCTGCAGATGCATGGGCCACGAGCAACATCAGCTCCCAGTTCCTATGGGCAAGTCCCCTACCTGGATGTACAGGTACTCGAACGCTGCAGGATCCCGGTGCAGAAGTTCCACCGGGTCCTTGGGGAAGAAGCTCACACGGAAGAGGCATCTCATGCCATGGTAGTGTGTCCTCTGCACAACCTGTGGCAGAAGCAGAAGGAAGCAGTGAGCCCAGGAGCTGCATAGATTTGTCTGCAGGGCAGGAGACTGCCTCTCCTCTCCCCTGGGTGGGGGATTTGATTTTTCTCTTCCATGCACCACCTGATCCTTTCATCCCGGAAACAGCTCAGCTCTCCTTGGTGTGAAAGCTTTTCCTGGTGCTGCGTAGGTTTATTCCACCAAGGCCAACGCTTCCTCCGTAACCCCCATTTCATCCCTGGTCCTGTGCAGCACCAGGTTCCTAGCTATTCCGGTCAGGCCAAGGATGTTCATGAATACTCTCTGTAGCTGCCTAGGCTGGATTACAGGGCATCTCCATAGTGCTGTCAAGGTGGGATGGGTGAAACCCTGATTGTCTCCCTCTTTGGCCATCCTTTGCACCCCTGAGCCTGCAGGAGCATGCCAAAGGCAAGCAGAGGCTGTGCCACCCCATGGCACAACCCTGGCCAAGCCCCACACTGGTGGGAGAAGAGCCTCCCTGTGCTCCAGCCACCGGACACGGCTGTCCCAACACCCTCCCACACCCAGCGGCTTACATGGGTCAGCGGCTGCTTGTCCTGGAGCAGCAAGAACCGGTGGCTCTGCTCCGGACTGGAATACTCCAGGACCAGGGCAAAGTGCTCGATGTGCCTCAGGGATAGGCGGTCCTGCAACGTCACCATCACGTCCTGCAAATGCCAGGGACAGACTTGGATGTGAGGCACCAGCTCCCTCCCAGGGTAGGAGCTGGCACTCCACTGACAGCCCCCTCCTCACCAGCACCTGGAGCTGTGCCAGTGCAGGATGAGGCCCTGCAGCGCTGAGAAGGGCCGTGGGATGGTATCCAGCCACTGCTGGGCAAAGTGACCACGCAGCAGGAGTTGACCAGCAGCCAGACCCCCAGCACCTTGGGTAACTGCGGTTTTTCAGAGGGGGGCTGCAGGGAGCTGGGCCCTGGCAGGGGGACTCACAGGAGCATCCATCCTGGATGGAGGGCAGGCTCACAGCGAGAAGAGTTAGGAGTGGGGGAAAGACAGCAAAACCCCATTCTTGCCAGCTGCAAAGCGTGTCACCCAGGGAGCTGGAGGGGCTATCTATCACACAGTGGCAGTTTGCAGCCAGCCAAGCACTGCTGCAGTGTTTGTGCGAGGAAGCAGGAGACAAGGAAAAATGATTGGGCAGACAGTGACAGAAGCGTCACAGTGCCATGGGGGGAGTGGAGGGGCCCACCTTCACGGTGGTTCGGCCATCGAACGTGAAGGATTTGATCTGCCCGTTCTCCAGGAAAACCTTCAGCACATTGGGAATGAGGAGGAGACCTTCTTTCTTCAACATGTCCTGGCATGAGTGGCCGGCAAGAGGGGAGGCAAGGAGGATGGGGGGCACGGAGAGATGGAGGGAGGGTGGGGAGAGAGAATGAGTGTCAGTGATGGAGCACTTATGACATCCTCCGCTTCTCTGGGCTTATGCACTGAGGCACATTTCCCTTGAAAATCCAGCTTCTCTGCTGAGCCATCGAGAAATGCAGAACTGAAGCAATTCAGAGCTGCCCAACAGTCACCTCCCCAGCTCTCAGCAGCTGCAGTGGGAATGGAGCATCCCACTCTGTCCAGCATGTCCCAGAGCTGTGCCCATGCCTGGCAGCCTGTCCTGCTCCCCAGCTGGCGTCCCAGAAAGGAGGCGATGGCTGGGGTGGCTCAGAGCTGATCTCCCTCTCCTGACCCGTAACCCAAGCCCAGCCCACCTCAACCTTGCGCATGCCATTGCTGGAAGTTGGGTGAAGGCTGATTTTATTTATCGAGAAGCGTTTTGATCAGATAATTACTTAATTGATTTTGCTTAAAAATAGAATTTGCTAGAACTACTTTACAGGGTTTTTTGTTTTGGATTTTTTTGTGTGCTACTTAGTAAAACCTTTCTGTAATTAAGGATAACGGCACTGGGCTGGAAGGCTCTGCAGCATAACAGCTTCCATTGCCATGCAGCAGTGCCCTGGTCACCCTGCACCACACACGAGCACTCCTGCGAAGCCTCTGGCACTAGGCTGGAAGCCACAGACCTTCCTTAGGGCAGGCGCTGGCATTGCCCAGATGTCACCCTTGGGTGCCCAGAGGGACTCAGGTGGGATCAGGTTTCCAAGGACAGTTTCTAGGGTTCCATCCAGATGCAGGGATAGGGGACGACCGCTGCATGTTCCCCCAGCCCTGACCCAATGCCTTGAGCTTGCCCAAGTGCATCCGCCCTGCAGGACTCCCGGGGCCAGAGGGCTGCTCTCACCCATGGAGCCCAAATCAGGGGAGAGGAGCCTGGTGGACCCTGGCCACCTTGTGTCCCATGGCTGTGGGGATGACTCAAGGGGATGAATCATGGAGTAAGGCAGGGCAGGACTTACTGGGTCTGTCTTGCCAACTGTCACCTGCTCTGAAAATCGGACCTTCGCCGGGTTGGACCTTAGCTTCGCCTTCTTGGCTGCGCTGATGAAAGCAGATTTGGGAGACTGGAAAGAGAGCACTGGGTAAATCACTTGCCTGCCCTCGGAGCTGTGGCATGGGGAAAGCCAGACACAGGGCTCAGAGAAAGCCTCTCTGAAGCCAGCATGACGATCGGGAGTGGGCAGCAAACCATGAAATGAGGGGTGGAAAGCAAGTCCCCTTTTCTGTGGTTATACATAGCTTGCAGGCACGGCCAGAACAATCAGCAGCAGCCCATGAAGTCACACCATCACCCTCAGTGTGACAGGGCAGGCTGCACTCCCAGTGGGCACACGTGCAGGGGTGAGCTCCAGCAGACGTGAGCCAGGGCTTGCTCGGAGGCACCAGCACTGGTCTGGATGGGAGAGATGGACCCCTCAGATGTGGGTCTGCAGCCGCAAGGAAGAGCTGAGTGGCTGGGAGATGGCAGGACTCTGAGCAGCACTGCGGAACGTTCTGGTGGCAGTAGCAGGGGAGCTTCTGCCTGCAGATGCTTTGACATGGAGGTGGTTGTGCCACAGAGTTGTGTGTGTCTGGGGGACCCAGTGCCAGCTGAGCAGCCTGTCCTGGCTGGTGGACATCCAGGGCCAGGAAGAAATAAAGCTTTTTTGGAGCCTGGCACGTCCCGCTCATCATGGAGCGGCACTAGGCAGTGGCGTCTCCTTCCCAGAGAGGAGGGGAGCACAGGGGAGCTCTCACACTTATCTCCTTTGCTGACATCAAAGGGTTCAGTAAAGCAGAAATGCTGGCACGACAGTTCAATCTGCCCCAGTGCCATGGGTGCCGAGCCCCAGTGCACCATCACCACCCAGTGCCAGCACCACTGCCAGCTGCACTGCTTGGGGCCCGCAGCCTGGCACTCCACCTCCCCAAGGACTCCCCGGCTGAGCCTGCCACATGACAGGTCACTTCCTCAGACATGCCCTGATGACCTCAGCAAACTATAGGGTTTAGGGATATTTTTTCCTCCCTCCCTTCTGCAAGGATGCAGTGATGAAGACAGGGAGATGGCCGCATGCCCACACTGACGCTGTGGGGCTGCGGCAGCTCTCAGACCTGACAGCTTGGAAGAGTCTTGGGGTGGTGGGACACCAGTCCAACATCTCAGCTGAGCTACCTGAGTGGTCCCCCGGGGCCTCCAGGGACCCCACCTCCGTCTCCCAAAGGGCTCTTAACCACCATCCTGGCTCCCCCAGGGCTGGCCATGGCCCCGCCAGTCTCACCTGGTGGGTGTGCAGGACTGTGAGGATGATGAAGTCCTTGGCCTTCCTGTGACAGAAAGGAGAAATGAAGCTGGATGGCACCTCACAGCGGTGGACCTCAACACATGCATCTGGCTATCCAGAGAGCACATCCCACCCTCCCCCATCCCTCCCTCCCATGGTGGCTGGGACCTTCGTGGGCTCCTTGGGGTGCTTGGTAATACAGCTGTGGGCGCTCTCCCCGTGCTGCCCATCCCTTGGCCAGCCAGGAACGGGTACAGCACTTGCTCCAAGGTACTCCCCCTGCTCCCCCAAGGCTCCCCCATGCCAGCAGTGACCACCAGTGACAGCAGAGCCTGGGGGTGCGCATCAACACCGGGGTCCGGTCAACAAGGCTCTGGTTGTGGCACAGCAGCCCGGCACGAGCCCCCTCCCTGAAGGCAATGAGGGACGAGGGTTGTCCTCACCTGACGAGCTCAATGAATCTCTCTCTGGGGGCTTCACTCACATCCTCAGCGTTGATGGCCAAGATCTGGTCTCCTGGCAGGAGTTTATCCTCAGAGGGGCCGCCTGCCAGGAGAGAGGGTCAGGGCCAGCCCAGGCACCCCGGGGCTGCAGAGTCGGGGGAAAGCAGGAGGGTCCCAAGCACTCCCAAAGCATTTGCCTGTGTATATGGCTGCAGCGGGCACCCCACAGGACCACCAGAGGGGACAGGAGAGGACAGGAGCCCAAGGAGGGGTCCCACGAGGGGAAGGCACCACTGTGCTTCCTGGGACCCTGTGGCCGTGTCGAGGGACCCCCCCACGGCACACTCTACCTGCTGCAACCGAGCGCACCACCACCGGCCTCTCGCTGCCGGCCACGAAGCCAAATCCGTAGTGGGGATGGCGCTGGACCGTCACCTGTCGGAGCGTGTCCGAAGGCAGCTGCCCACATTCCATATCATCGCCACTGTGCTCCTCCGGCATCACATGGCTGCACTGCAGGGCAGAGGGGCAGGCTGTAATGCACCACATCACTGCAGCGCTCCCCACTCATCCCAAGCCCTCTGTGACCTGGAGGGCAGCCCCACTCCACCTGCCTCCTACATCACCACTGGCACTGCGGGTCCCAGCAGCTTGCCGGGACACATACAGTCCCCTGTCCTCTCTTGCAGAGCAGTGCTGCCCAGTGCCCGTTCTTGCCAGAGTGCCAGCACCTGGGCAGGGGGACATTCATGAAGATATCTCCCAAGGGTAAATCGTGCCATCCTTTCCCAGCATCTCACTTCATTAGATGTGAGACATGTGCGGGATAAACTCCTGGTGGCGTGACTCTGGCCATTACCTGCGGGATGCCACCACTGTGAGGTTCAGAGGAGATGGCACCCCTGGCACGACCAGAGTGCCACCTCTCTGCCCAGATGCCACCTCTCTGCAGAGGTTTAAAAGCAAACTCAAGGGCTGGCTCTTTCACACCATGTAACACGTCTGCACAAGATAAGTGGAAACAAGTTTATCCAGTCTAAAAACTGGGATTAAGGCAGGCTCAGCCATGGCTGTTGGCACTATGACTAAGTCTGCACTGTCAGCCCTGGGACTCCTTGAATCCCTGACAGCCAGAAGCTGGGAAGATCCAGCCCAGGGCAAGGTCATACAAACCTGCCCTTTAGCATCCTAGAGCAACACCAGCCCTGGCTCTGGGCTGCTCGGCAGGGCTGCCAGCCTGCTATCAGAGAGCAATCCCAGAACCATTGGGATGGCAGCGGAGCACAGCACAGACAGATGGCAACATGCACAGCCACGACCAGAAAAACAAAGTGATGAACGCGCTGTTGTTTCTGTGCTGCTCATTGCTCGTTCCTGTCCAGACTATTTAGCCTGCTTAAAAAAGATCCTTCTCGGCCTCTTGGCAACACATCAACTGTTCCCTTTCTTATCAGTTTAGGATTTGACGCATCATCCATCTAATGCAATCAGTCTGCATTTCTGACACCCCCTGCCCGCTCCCAGCACCGCATATTGGCACCTACTGCAGAGCGAAGAGGAACAGCACATGGGGCCAAAACAGGACGGGAGCTTCTTGCAGCTCTGTGCCAGCACACGCGCAGCTTCAGGCTTGAGCACATCACTGCCAGGAAAGATAGCTCTGTGCTGGCACTGGTCCCCAGGTGACTTGTCCTGACATCCTTTAAGGGAGCAGGGTCTGGCCCTGGCCCTGCTGCCTTGTTTCCCATTGGAGCCAGGAGGGCTCTGAGCACCAAGCGCCTTCACCCAGTGCCAGGGACACAGCGCTGGCATCAGGGATACAGAGCTGCGCCCTGTGGTGGTGGGATGCCACCTGCCACCACTGCCATGTCCACTCTGACCCATCCCCAGTGCCCAGACAGATGGGTACCCATGGCTTTTCCCTCCCTCATGCAGTGGCACATGGCTGGAGAAGCAAAACAATGAGACCAGGGGAAGGGCTGAGGAACAGAAGAGTGTGGGCATCTCCTGGGGCAGAAGGGGAGTCCTGCACCCATCAGCAGTCCAGCAGGGGTGCAGCACCCGCAGGCAGGGGGGTGCAGGGCCAGCTCCATCACCAGGAGAGCGCAGCTGTGGGGAAGTGCAGGTGAAACTGTCTCCCCTGCGACTGGCTTCACGCTGCCTCATTAGCTGCTCTGCTGCTCCCAGAAGCATTTAAAAGAACAACAGCAACAACAAAAAAAGCAGGATTCAACCAATTTTCTCAAACTAATGTTATCCAAAGCCATTGTCTGTGGCTGAAAAGGGGACTGAACATAGCACTGCATCGCCACACGCCTGGCATGGCCATGGAGAATGCCTGCTGTTTGCAGACATGGAGTTGGCTACCAAGAGACAGCAGAGACACTGGCTTCCCAGAGGAGACCCCCATGTTTCACCCCTCCCCAAACTTCCCACAGCAACTCCAGCCCCCTCATCGAACATGCCCCCGCAGTGCATGAACTATGAGGATGAACTGCAAGGCGCAAAGCACTGGGATGCTTCAGAGATGTGGCTGAGCTCAGCGTGATTGCTCTGGGGAAACTGAGGCAGGGGTTTGCTCACCAAGTCACAGCCAAGTGGATGACAAGTCTCGGACTATGACTGCCCAGTTAAAGCTGTTGAGTCCCCAGATCTCTCCTTTTGCATGCAATTTGGGAGTGAGTCTCACTCCTGCTCCTCCCCATGGTGCCGGCAGCAGAGCCACAACCCTCTGATGACTGCCCGTGAACAGCAGCCTCTCACACAGCTGAATTACCGTCAGAAAAGGTTAGCAGGGAAATCTTTGCAGCTTAAACGGAAAAAAGGAAAAGAAAGCACACCTCATTTCAGCCACAACCAGTCTGCCATCCAGCATTAAAGGGAAGAGAGGAATAAAGAGCTGGATATTGACAATAAAACAGCTTTACCAGGCTCTTAAGCTGCTTCTCTCCTGATAAGACTTTGACACTGCAGAAGCATTACTACGAAATTAAATAAAAGAGGACCAGTGTCCTTGTAAGCAGGACTTATTCACTCCCAGAGAAGCAGTAATGTGCTCAGCAGCAGGTACATCATGCCTTCTCTGGGCTGCGGCTCTGAATTTTCTTCCTGTGACAGCTCTCCCACACTGGGCTTGGGGCATGGCACGTGCTCACCCTGGACCAGAGCAAGAGGTCAGAGAAAACCAGCAGTGGCAGCAAGTAGTGCTCTCCGTAACACTGGTAGTTACAGCTTGGCTACACCCCCAGGCTTTCTTCAAGCCTGGTTTTTGTTTCTTCTTCTAATTCCCACGCAGAGAAGCGTGTTAGGCTGCAAATCTCTCGGCCATGCTCTTGCAGCAGGGAACTTGGGCTATAAAGCAACTCCTGGAGCTCAGCAGCTCTGCCCTGTCAGCAGCACCCAAATCCGGCCTCATCCTGCCCTCAGCGTCTGGTGATCTGGGTCATGCTGCTTGGAAAACACCGGTCACCCTCCTCAGTGGGCACAGACCAGTGCTGGCCCCATCCCACCGCTGGGAGTGGATGGCTGTTCATGTCCATGTCCTCACCCTGCCTATGTCCCTGCCTGCCTGCTGCCCACCCACAGCCCAAGAGGCTGCACTGCATCCCCAGGAACCACTGTGGCACAATGTCACCAAGATACAAGATCTCTGGAAAACAGCTCAGCGTGAGGTAAAGACTCACCAGGAGAAACCATTGTGCCCATCAGCAGGGATGTACCCCTCCTGTGGGAGGATATCTGCTCTTCACCCAGTGTCTCAACTGACATGGCATGAAGATATCCCCTCTCCCGGGCTTAGACACTTATATTCTATGCTCAGAGTTCAGACACTGATCTGGTCATGCTCTGCTGCCCAAGGTAAGAGGGACATCAGCTCTGTCCAGTCACTCCCCTCCACAATACCCTGCCAAGGGATGTGCCTTCAGCTTCCTGAGCACCTTCAGGGACTACAGAGAAGGGCTGAATCCAGAGCCCTCTTTCCCCCACAGACAAAGGCAGAGCAAGAGTTACTCTAAAAACTGATGTGTATGTTTTAAATTTCCTTCTGCAATAAATCTGTTCCCTCTGAGGACTGGTTTTCTCCCTTTGCTTTTAGTGCTGACTGACCATCTCTGCTAGCAGGAAAAGCCACCAGAACAAACAAGTACCTCCTGCCTGGGAAGAGCAACTGTCTCCATCTACCCCGGGCACCTGCACCCTTTCCAGATACCTTTAAACAGGACAGCACCAGGTGGAAACACTTTCTGCAGCTGAAGAAGGGCTTACAGCTGAGCCCCAGGATGGGGAGTGGGTATGGGAAGGTCTTGAGCCTTTTGTGGAGGGGCACTTTGCACAGTCAGCACTGCAGGGTGGGTGCTAGCTCTCCTCCCTCCTTTGCTGCTGTGAACACCCTGAGAACAAACAGAGCCTGTGGATTCCTGTTTCTCCTGCTGCAAAACCAGGCCTGGCTCCTCCATCTGTCAGGCTGCAGTTGTTGAATGGCTTGCAAGGCATGTGGGATCCTGAGCACATGTGGCAGTGGCAGGAAGTGCCAGGGAATGGGCCAAGAAATGTTTTTATGGGGACCATATGGTAGCTCCAGTCTTGCACACTGGTCTCCATCACAGACAGAGCCTGCAGGACTGCCAGGGCACATGGTGACCAATGGCGGGGATGAGAGCAGAGCAGGCAGAGCTGGCCAGCACGGGATCCAGTGCAATGTGCATCTCTGCTCCATCAGCCCTGCACATCTGTGCCCAGCAAGCATCTGGTCCCCTTGGAAGATGCCACTTGGACCACATTAACGTCAGACATTCCCAGCAAGGGCAAACAGATGCTGTACTTGCAGACCACTGCAAAGCTTGCTCAGACATGCAGTGCACACAGAGGCAGTGTCTGATGGCCCAGTAACAGCTGCCCTTGCTTTGGCAGCAATTATCGGCTGGCTGAAGTGAGGAGGGGTGGACTGAGGGGTGCCAGTCTGGCTGAGACGAATGTTACAGGCAGCAGAATGACCCAGGCCTTCACAGTTGAAGTCCTTCATGGACCCAGCCTGGAGAACTGCAGCCTGTGTATGGCTCTGCCATACGGCTCAGGACTTTACCCTCAGTGCTGCAGCTCAGGTTTGCTGTCAATATTAGGAAGAAATTTAAAATCAGTAGAGCTCTTCAAAAGTTTTAGCAAGGGTTAGCTTTACCGTTGGCACTGGGTCTGTCCTGAGCTGCCAGGTACGCTTCTGGTACAGAGGTTAGGTGCCAGATGGCAACCATTTGAGGGCAAAAATACTCTGGGCTTTCAGTGCAGGAACAAGCAGACGGTGAACAGCGTCCCTCAGCACAGCTGAGTTGAGCTGCTGGAGATGCCAGCGAGTGGCCAAAGGCAGCTGTAAATAATGAAGGAGCAGCTGCAGCCTGGCTCCAGGCAGCAGCCACAGCTCTCTGCTGCTCAGCCTGCAGCTTTTCAAATGGTCCTGGCATCTCAGCTAGACATAAACACAGGCAGAGGGGCACGGAGAGATGGAGATCCTAGGACCTGTGATGCCCCACGGGTGGCAAAAAGGGATGGAAAGGGACTCAGCCCTCCTCAGCAGGAAGTAGGACTGGCCCGATATGGTGCTCAGAGCTGCATCTTGGAGAGTAAAAGTAATGCTGCTTATTAACAAAAAATACAGCATGAGCATGGCTAACAAAGACCCTGCACCCCAACCTCCAGACATGCTTAGGTCAACAGAAGAAACAGCTTCTGCACAGGGAGAGACTGTCCTGAAACAAGCCCTGTGAGACAGCCAGAAGCACCACTGAGAATCTGAAGCCCCACCTGGATCGCACTTTCCACAAGCAAACACTCACAAATATTGTCATCTAAGACTTGGGCTCTCCAGCCTGGAAAGGAAAAGAGGAAGAGGGACCATGATGGGGCCCCTAAACTCAGCCTGACATGGGGCAGGTAGCTGGCACCACTGGAGGGCATCTGTGGAAGGAGGTTCAACACATGGAAAACACAGGACTTTGCCACCCAAGAGCCAATTAATCCCTGGAGCTCACTGCTACAGGATGCTGGGGAGGCTGTAAATTCATCCAGGTTTGAAAAGCTATTTCCAGCCACTAAAACCAGAGGCCTCCAAAATTCCCATGCTATAGCTTGCCAAAACCTAGGAGATCTTACACCAAGAACAGTCTGATCAGGATGAGCCCTCTCCCTCAACATGCAGCAGGAGAGAGGACCTGAGCCCACCTCTCCAGCACACTGATGGGGCATGTACCCACCTGCGTGTGTCAGGCCACTGGCACAGGCTCCCTGAGGCACACGTGAGCGTGGCAGAGATGGGACTCTGCTTGCACGCGCCCGAGCGTGCGGCTGGGTGCCTTCAGGAGGCAGCAGGGCTCCAGGGCAGGTGCTCAGCAGCAGCGCCGCGGTGCACTGAGTACCTGCGGGAGCAAAGGATGCTGATCGTGAGATAATGAAGACCTCCGAGGTGTCCGCACACACAGCCTGGCTGTACTCTCACAAGCCAGGGACAGGCTGGGGAGCTGTGCAACCTGTCTGAATGTCCCCCAAACACATTGCCTCATTTGTGTGGGTTTCCATGCTGTTATAGACACTGTGCTCCTATAAATGCAAATTGTTTTTACCTGGGGGCTCCCACCATTTTCTCCTCTAATTTTCCCTATGATTTTTAGCTGTTTAAGACATTTTCATTCTTCCCAGCTGGAGAAGCACCTTGCCAAGAAGATCAAAGCAAAATCCTTTAGCAACAGCATCAGGCCCAGCAGGCTCGTGCTCCTGCCTTACCCAGCAGCAGGCAGGGGAGCAGCTACCCCGAGGCAAAACTGAGTTGAGCTGGAGAGCCTGGGCCAGAGGAGAGGGACTTGGGAAAGGCAGGGCTTCCCTCACAGGGCTCTAACAAATTTGCCTGCAATAAGAGAGGGATGGCGAGAGGAAAGCCCATCTCTTCAGTGCATTGAGCACATGTCCTGAGCATGGGCTGCAAAGCCACACCATAGGACAATTTTTTTAGGGTATTTTACTTTCCCTTCAGGGATGCTCAAGGGGCTGGGTACTAATTTAGGGCCTGGGGGAAACTGGTTTCCATCCCCTCCTCTGCTACCTTCCGCCACAGTGGCTGCAGGCACATTACCTTGGTCCTCTCTTTGGCGGTGCTCCGCTGGTGTCAGTGGGCAGGAGACCGTGTCGCCCAGCCAGGGCAGGGCTGAGGAAGACGTTTCAAACTGGGAGGGATTTTTATCTCTGTGACGACTGTAGGAATACAGTAAACAGACAGTCAACACTGGGTTAAAATGAGATGAATACATAAGAGGATTAATCAGAGATAAGGAGCAACGGAATAAAACTTGCAGCACTTTTCTTCCTTATTTGCGTGACACTTCAGCTGCGTGACGGGGGCTTGAAGTGACACTAGTTCTTCACCACAGCCTGGCTTCTCTCTGATGTTCAGTTACTGCTGCTGATTGAACGACTCAGCTCCTGCATTCCCCAGTTTTAACTTGAGAGACCTTGATGTTGTATTAATTTTGCATTCTGGCGGTACTGGAGACAAACACTCTCAGCCCTATGGGGATGAGGAGACTTAAGCTGGGCGATGGGTGCCAGCCCCACGTGCTCCTGCCCCTCTCATGCTGGCATGGGCAGCTTGACCCCAAACTGAGCCTTTCCTGCAAGTGACACTAAATGCACACAGCATGTTCCCAGAGTCTTGCACTCCTCAGGGCCAGGCTCTGGCTGCTGCATGGCACAGCGGCTCCTCACCAGCAGCGAGGCAGCAGGAGCATGGCTCCCTCCACACCTGCCCAGGCACTGCCTTGCTCCGAAGGATTTGCAGGAGGAGAAATTTATTGCTGCATACAAAGTCCAGAGGGGACTCGCATGAGGCGAGGAGAGCAACGAATGGATCTTTTACATCCTGTTAGCAAGAGGGCACAGTCTGCATCCTCTCCCAGGTAGCAGTGAGGAAGATTTCAGGGGGCTGGCAGCCCCTCCCTCCCAGCACCGTGGAAAGAGGCTTGAAAATCCAATCAAGCACTTTCCTTTGGGCTCCCATGAATCCCAGGACTTTCACTCTGGATTTACAGAGAGCAATTTGCTCAGCTGGTTACTTGCTGGAGGTTTTCAGGACTGCTGTCTTCACCCAGTGCAGGACAGAGAGAGCAGGGCAGGGGCCTGGGGGAAGGGATGCCAATGGAGGAGGCAGGACTGCAGAAGTGACAGCAACATCCCCAGCCCAGACAGCTGTGTGACAGCTGCCGGGTGCAGAGGGAGTGTGAGTCGAACCCGGTGAACTCACCCAGCACCTCCCATGTGGTCCAGTGACCCACGGCTCAGCCCTGCCAGCTGGTCCAGGCCAAGAGCTCACCTTGACACAGAAGTGGCCAACACTGGAGCATCTCTGGCAGCACAACATTGGTGACAAGGTGCCCCAAGCCATGCCAGAGCTGGCCCACAAGCTTGCCTGAGTTGCAGTAGGAACTGTCCCACCAAGCCCCTGATACTGTCACCAGCCTCGACTAGAGTTACACAGGAACCCGCTTATGGGAGGTGACAAACACAGTATCACTGGGTCCCTCGCCACCCCTGCCTCTTCTGTGAGCCCTTTCCATACTCTGAGGTTCAGTAAAGCTCTTGAGCTGATGCCAGATAAAGGCAAAACCATTAAAAAAAGAAAAAAGCAGCAAAGGAGCAGGGGGAGCCTTTGAGCCCGATGCTTTCAGCCTGGGGCTGCCAGCATTTCTAGCAGAGAGGCTTAATTCATACTTCTTTATAATCTCTTTATAACCTGCTCCAAGCCCCACGGCCTGCACCAGTGTGCTCCCAGGGGCACAGGGCAAGGAGGGGGTCTCTGCAAGCTGCAGCGAGCAGGCTTGTGAGCACAGCACGCTTCCCAGGTAGTCAGGCCTATATTTAGAGGCACACTTGCCCACGCGTACTCTGTTTTCTACACGTGTGTGTACAAACGTTGTACGGAACCAGCAGCCTCAGGAGACAGCATCTCTCTGTTTGTCAACAGGAGACACGTTGTTCTGGTTTTGTTTAGTGAGGGGGGGCTATGGCGGCAGCTTCTGTAAGAAGCTGCTAGAAGTTGCTCCCCTTTGTTCAGTGGACTCAGCCGGGCCTAGGGAGGACCCGCTGCTGGCCAGGGCCGAGCCAATTGGTAGCAGAATGTTCCCTGATAATACCTCTGCAATAACGTATTTAAGAAGGAGAAAAACAGAAAAAAAAAAGAGAAGAGAAGATGTGAAGGAGCTGAAGCGGGAGCAGAGAGAGGGAGGTGCGAGCCTCGTGGGCCTTGCAGCCCTCACCCTCTGGCCTCCTGCCAGGCAGCCGACTGGGCCCGACTCGGCCCAGCCCGGCTGCAAGAAGTGGAGAGGAGATGAGATGTGAAGAGAACCTGAGAGGCGTCTGCCTGAACTGGTTGTGAAGAATTTCTTGTGAGAGGAATGGCTGCAGACGCCAAGGTCAGAGAAGAAGGAGGGGGAGCAGTAATGCTGCTCTGGGCAGAAATTCCCCTGCAGCCCGTGGTGCAGCCCATGGTGGAGCAGGCTGTGCCCCTGCAGCCCATGGAGGTCCACGGAGGAGCACAGACCCACATGCAGCCCATGGAGGACCCCACCCTGGGGCAGGTGGATGCCTGAAGGAGGCTGTGGCCAATGGAGGGCCCACACTGGGGCAGCCATTCTGGAGGGACTGCACCCCATGGAAGAAATGACCCACACCAGAGCAGTTTCACGAAGGACTGCAGCCCGTGGGAGGGACCCCACACTGGAGCAGGGAAGGAACATGAGGAGTTCTTCCCCCAACGATGAAGCAGCGGCATGAAACAACATGTGATGAACTGACCATAACCCCCCTTCCCTCTTCCCCCCTGTGCCGCTTGGGGAGGGGGAAGGAGGTAAAGATAATGTTAAGCCTGGGAAGAGGGAGGGGTGGGGTGAGGTTATCTTGTTCTCTGTCTCATTATCCTGCTTTGGTTTTAGTAATAAATGAATAGTTCTCCCCAAGTCGAGTCTGTTTTGCCCGTTACAGTGACTTTAAGGATTTTTCCCCATCCTTATCTCAAACCTCGAGCCGTTTTTTCTTATATTATCTCTCCCTATTCCCTTGGAGGGTGGGGGGAGTGAGAGAGAGACTGCGTAGTCTGGTCCCAACCAGGGCTGAACTACGACACATGTGCGTGTCACCAGCTGCATGCCTCCTTGCCCACAAGTCACCTGAAGGCACTTGCCTGGGGAAATGGTGCGGGCAAGGGGACATGGAGCTGCTCCCACAGCAGCATAACCTGAGACGTGTGTTCCGGGGTCCCCATGGGACATACAGAAGCACACTTCCCTGTGGGATGCAGGCACCTGGGGTCCCTGTGGGATGCAGGCAAGCATGATGTGCAGGCGTGCACATATGGTTCCCCATGGGACACAGGCACCTGAGGTCCCTGTGGGATGCACACACAAACGGTTCCCTGTGAGACACAGGCAGGACTGCTGGGAATGCGCTAGGGACCTCCCTTTCACCAGGCCAAATGCCACCCAAGAGCTACTGCCTGCCCATGGCACAAATCCCTGCTGGTCACCCACCAGGCTGCCTGCCTGTTGGCACACAGCCCCCTCGCTCTGCCAGGGCTCCCAGGCAGCACCCCAGGTCGCACTTGCCTGGCTGTGGTAGAAGAAGGAGCTCAGAAGCCAGCATAGCCTTTCAGTCCCCAGCATAACGTATGGGACTAGATTACCAGGAAGAGCGAGATGCTCATTACCCAGGTGCTGTGTGGGTGTCCCCTGCTGCCAGCAGTTTGGCTCTGCCCATGCTGGCAGGCGCTGCTCCGTGGGGCCATGGTGCTCCACACACACCATGGTGTTTGGAAAGCATCAGTAATGCTGAGAAACACCCCAACAGGTTTCTAAACCAGACTAAATGATTTAAAAATTATCCATGTCATGAGTCTGCCTCTGCTGTCAGATGAGGGGGAGCAACAGGTCAGGCTGCTGCTGGCAGGCAGCGAGCAGCGACCACCTCACACGGAGCCTGCACGCTGGGCATGTCCCGCATACGGGTCCGGATGGAGATGCCAGTGTGGCTGCTGCTGAAAGCACGGTAATGCTGGCAGGCATCTACACACTGAGCTTCATGGCAGCAGACCTCAGCACTCCTACTGCATAAGAATCTGATGATTTTCCAAGTTCCTGCTGTAGTAATTAGCTTGATCAGTCCATGCAAATAAATTTCTATTTGAAACCAGCCTTATGTAACAAGATCCACTCAGTATTTTCCTCCTGAAGTTTTTATACAAATCAATCTTCCTTATTTCAGGTGTGAAAGGCAACTGTGGCAGGGAATGGTTTCACCTGCCCGGGCACAGGACCCAGCTCAGCACTCGCCGGCAATTTCTCAGCTTCATTTCTCATGCGAGAGTTGATGTCATTTCCAGAAACAAAGGAGCTTAGGCTCTGAAAACCCATCTCCTCTGGCAATGGATTATGTCCTTAGATCGTTCCAGTCATTTAGAGGACTGTCTGGATAAGTGAATTGACACAATTTAGCCCTTGGTGTCAGTGGGTTCAGAAAGAGAGCCCCTCTGCCCCAGCCTATTTTGAGTATACAAATCAACTGCACTCAAGGAGATTCATTTTGTAGAGTGCAAGCTGAAAAAGCAATGCCAGTTCTCATCCATTTCTGAGTGTCATTTTACTTAATAGGCTACTCACTTGCCCCAGCATCCTCAACAGCAGTAACAACTGCCTCTTCAATCTCCCATAACTCATCGTGAGCACCTTTCCTGGGAGTGAAACTAGAGGTCCCGGCGCCTCGGTGGGATTTATCCCTCCCAGTCCCCCTGGGAGCACACTCGTTCTCAGCCTGGCAGTCAATGAGCCCTCGGGCCAGGGGTTCCCCACATAGCTGTGTCCTGGAGGAGGCTGATCACATCAGCAGTGGTGAAGGTGTTACGACAGCGACCTGCCTAGAGCTGCTCAATGCCACATCCCCAGTGCTGGCTCCAGGAGCCCTTGTACAGCAACATGTCTTCCAGCACCGACTGATAATCCCAAATGGACAAATAATCCCCCAAACCTCGTCCCTCAGTCCTGGTCCCTCTTCAGACCGTTGTGACAAGGGCCCCTTGAATTCCATAGAGAGCCTGGGCTGGAGCCCAAGCCAACCCATGCAGACTGGGTGCGCAGACCTTCTCCAGTTCCATGGACCCTGGACCAGGAGCTTTGGTGTGCTGTACCCCGAGATGTGCATAAGCCCACCAGTGAGTGAAACCCCTGGGGATGCACACAGGTCTGCTCTGAGCCCTGGCCCAGGGCCCAGGACCCCTCTCGCTGTCTGTTTTGCTTGGGTTTGTCTCACTCCCTCCTACCTTTTTTCTGTTTGTCTCCTTCTACCTGCTATGGTGGTCCTGGCTGATCTGCAGGGGTTTTAGCTCACTGTCCACCAAGCTGGACTCAGCATCTCAGCCCCAGCCAGGGAGGGCACAGAGAGCAGCTCTCAGAGGCTGTGCTCCAGGTGCTCCTGGCGCTCCCAGACCAGGATTGTGCAGGGCAAACGCCCTCTAAATGAGCTTTGGCGAGGGGAAAAACCCCTCTGGCAGAAGAGAGTGGGATGTCTGGAAAAGTGTCTCAGCCCTGCAGAGAAGGGGACAGGGCTGCAGGGAGGGACATGCGCAGCAGGGCAAGGAGCTGCGTCTGGGAAGGGAGCATGTGATTGAAGGAGCCAGCTGCCCTGGAGAGCACAACCGGCATCACTCACCCCACCAACCACACTGCTCTCCTCTTTGGTTTGGTGTTTTTTCCCCCCTCTCCTTTTCTCCAATTTATCTTTCTGACATGTTCAATGATGCTCCTGCAGACTGAAAACAATAGAGACAGAGCTTCAGCCAAGACAATTTCAGAGCTGAATCAAAGCTAAAACAACCTAGGCACAGAGCAGCTGAGCAAAGACAACTCAGTGAGGGGGAACAAAGCAGTGCGGGTGCCCTGTTCCACTCCACAGCTCCGACTGCCTGGCATGGGGGACAGTGAATCCTACCCTCAGTGTGTCTCGATCTCCCCTGCTTGCCTACCATCCCCTTCTGGCCCTGGTAGCATCATTTCCCCTCCCATGGATGCAAACCTCCCACCCCAGTCAAAGCTGGCTCTCACAGCTGCAGCTGAATAAGTACCTGCCTGCCTGGCACGCCAGCTCTGTGCTCTGCATAGCAAGCACCAGCTTTTGCTTTCCTGACCTTACAGCCCTGCAGAGCAACCCAAATCTTCCAGGCAGAGAGGTTTTTTTTTCCTTACAGATGTTATGTGAAGGAGCTGGGAGGGATGGACAGTCAGACAGATGTGTGGGGAGAAGTGGATGACGAGCTGATTTCTGCCGAGCACATATCGTATCTGGACTCTTAACAAGAAACAAGACAAAATCCTCAGCATGACTCAGCCTGGAAACATATGCTGCTTCCCAGCCCCAGCGCCAGAACCACCATGTCCCCATTGCACAGCCACCGTCCCATGAGGGAGCAGCCCATGGCTGCCACCCCAGCGCCCACCCCAAATGCATTTCATGGCCAGGACAGGTACAGCCAGGCAGCTCCTAAGATGTGGACAGGCTGTACACGCTGAAAGGCAGCTGAGTGAAACAGAGGTTGATGCTCTACAAGATGAGGCGTGCACGGCTGACACGTTGCTCGGTCTCTCACAGACCTCCTGAAAGCAGCTGTCAGAGCCTGTCTTGTTCCAGCTTCCTCCCTCTCCAGACATACCAGTAATTCTGCTTCGCCATGTGTGTTCCCAGTTTGTTTCTCTTTGAGAGTGAAAGAGTTTGAGTACTAGGAGCCTCACTGCTCTTGGAGAGCATCCAGAGCACGCAGTGGAGCAGACAAATGGAAGGCACAGGACTGCAAGCATCCTCCCAGAATGGTCCGTGATGGAACCTCGTGCCCCAGAGCTCCTGCCAGGGGGACAGTGGTCCGTACAGGATGCTTCTAGCATCCTGGGTCAAGTTCGGGGCCTGGGGAAGGCAGCAATATGTCCTTCTGCTCCCACATTTGACATGTGAAACTCCACATCCTGCTTCAGGGTTAACTGTGGGGCTGGGCAGGAGCTGCCTCAAGGGCCTTCTCTGGGTGAGCCCCACATGAGCATCTCTAGCCTCCTGAAGCAGCTCCCTGAGCCTGGCAGGGGTCAGTGGCTAACTCAGCCCCCAGGAGCCAATGCCATTCCCGCCCACTCCCCAGCCAGGGCACTGTGAGTACCGTACGCTGCGGCAGCCACGCTCACCCGAGTGGGTGCAAAACTCCTCACTGGGGCTGGGCAGGGGTGAACCCCGGAGCAGGGCATGGCAATGCTCAGCTCCTGCCAGAGCCCTGACTCTTCTAAGGGAGGTGCTCGGCATCATCTCTTCGGACCAGCGCAATGTCGGACCCTCCTCCTCTCCACCCTCCCCCCAGCCGGCTCCATCTCTCTGAAGGTTACAGCCCAGTGCCAATTAATGCAGGGCTGAGCATCTTCCTGAGGACATGCAAATAAAACCACAGCCCTTCTCACGCCTGAAACACTGGGGGAGAGAGTTACCCACACCACTTGTTCACGATAAGCACCGTAGTGCTGAAGTTGGCATGTCAGCTCTGGCTGTCCCGGGAGGACCTGTCAAACTGTCACACAGCATTAGCTGCAACACACTACTGCACAGCGCCCTGCAACCTGCAGCGCTATGGGGCTGCAGCACCCCCACGATGCCGCAGCACCTAGAGCACATGGGAGCACTCCCTCCTCTCTGTTACCTCTCTGGACAGCCCCTAGCATTGGGCACCACTTTTGTCACCTGGCCCCTCGCATTTTTTCTCCTGCAGCAGGACACCTGCGGTCTGCTGCTCACAGGCTTTGCAGACCATGATGGACCAATGGGATCAGGCTGAAACAACCAACTGGCTGCCACTTGAGCACCTGAGGGGCAGGGGACTGGGATTGTGAGTATGGCAGGGGCGGTGATGGAGGTCCTGTGTGACAGCCCCAGGCCACCTCACACCCACACTGCAACAGCGCTCCAGAAACATGTCCCCAGGGACGAAGCTGGTAGTGGCCCAGAGAGCTCAGGATGGGGCAAGACACCTCCCTATGCCAGCCCCAGTGGGGCTGGCCAAGTTCCCTGGCACGCAGCCCCTCTCCCTGTCCCCTCCTCTGCCACAGCTACCTGCCCCTGCCTGTGCCCTCAAGCCACTGCAGTGTGAAGTAAACAGATCTGTCTACAGCACTGCTACTTTGCTTTCACCAAGGGGGATTGAAACAAACTCATTTTGCGACAGGTCGAACGTGCTGCTGGGCAGTGGTTGAGCCTCAGAGGAGAGGCGGCACAGCCTGGCACGGCAGTGGCAGCTCCATAAACCACCATGCTGTTCACACTGGCCGCATTAGCATCCGGAGAGCATCGCAAAGCCAGGATTTACACTGCTCCTCATCCACAAGCGAAACCACTGCCCGTGGTCTCCACTGCTGTCACCTTGGCACTTTTGGTGAATGACAATTCATAGCTGCTGGCAGGAACATAGCAGATGACTTTGTCTGTCCTGAGTCACAAGAAGCAGGAGGGAGAGCTGAAGCTTGGCCTTGGGAAATTGATGCCCCTTCCTCTGCCTGCTCAGATCGATGCTTTGAGGCAGCAACGAGCTCCGGGCAGCAGTGAGGCTGGGGTTAAGCATTACTGGCTGTTTGGGCACCAGTTGGGCTGTGGATAACATGAGGGGCAGCTGCAGTCCTGCGAGGCTGAGCCAGGAACACTTCATCCTGACACTCTTAGTTTGGCTGAGAGCATCAAAATCACCTCCCAGAGATGCAGACAAGGAGCCACCAGTCCCTGCTGCTTCCTCGGCAAGCTCCAGGCACAGCTTCTCCCACTTCCTACTTCACCCTCCAGATTAAAGTCCTTCTGCTAGCCTACAAAAAAGGCGATCAAAATGACAACAATCAAACACTCTCAGCAGATGAGCCAGTTGGTCCTTAATACCTCCTGGCTGCCAGCAGCTCGTTGTCACTGGGAGATGGCAGCTACAAGCTCTGTCCCAGGGCTAGAATGGACAGCCATCTGGGAAAGCTTGGGGGCTCCTGGGGCAAGGAGTAGGAAAAGCCAGGGGGTTCAGCTCCAGCCCCTGGGTTCAGTGATGGCTGTAGCAGTGGCCAAGCCTCTACGGGAGGGGAATGTTTTTCATAATAGCCATACGCTGTGAAGCATGAAGGATGGAAGGCCACCAGGACGGGTGGAAGGAAGGCCACCAACCCAAAAGTCACCCTGTGGAAGGTCAGTCACAGCCCCGCAAACTCTTCTGACTGAGAAAGCCAGATGCCGGGCAGAGGTGCCCTGGGAGGGAGGTGCATGTAAGACCTTAGGAAAGAGGATCTGGGCTCCAGGCCCACTGTCTCGGTGCTAAATTCACACAAAGCAGCCTCTCCCTCTGCCTGTTAGCTAGGCATGATTACCAGCTCTCTGCAAGCATGGGAAGGGGTCGCAAAAAGATTGGAGGGGAGCAGGCAGCCTGCCTGGCTCCAGGGGAAGGTGGCTAGCACAGACCTCTCTCCTCGCTGGACTCACCAGGATGCTTTGGCAGCCTCTCGGCACTCAGCTAGCCAGCTCCTCTGAGCCGCAGTGGGAGAGGAGCCTTGGATCACGCCTGATGGCTGGCAGGAGCTGTATGGCTGCTGGGGAGGAAGGAGAGCTCATGAGCTTCCTGCACTTGTGCTCAACCACAAAACCAATTATCCTTGTTGCAATTAAGAAGGAGGAGACACAAAACCATCTGACCCAGAACATCTGCAAATCCTGGAGCCAGTGCCCATGGCAGAGGAAGGAGGAACAGATCTTCCAGAAGCATGGCTCCTCACCAGCCTGTTCACACACTGGGGATAGATTACATGGCAGCACTTTTGATAGCGGCAAGTGGTACCACACACTTGCAGGACAGAGATGAGATGCTCCCAAATCGTTCGTCACCTTCTTACAGCCTCGCCAGTCCTGCTGCTGCAGGCATAGTCGTTGAGGTATATTGGAGGCTACAGGCAGTAAGAGGCCCAAGGGCAGTTTCCAAATAACACCCAGGGCCACTGAGGCAGAGTCGCAGCATTATTGACTGAGACACTTCCCAGTCTCCTCAGAGCTGTGGCTGAGGGCATTGCTTACACTCTGTGTGGGACTGGGAGATCGGAGACTTATCTGGCCCAGCTCATTCACAGCCTGCCAGGAGCAGGGCTCTGCAGCCAAATCACACAGGGATTGGGAGACCCACAGGTGTTATACCTGGCCTTTGCTATTCATGCCAAGCAGAGTGGGGAAGCAGCCTGCACTGAAGCTTAGTAACAAATGGCCACCTTCTCAGCAGAGGAGCCTGCAGGAGCTGTGGTTAGCAGGCGTGAAGTTGAAGCCATTTCCACAGAGACCCCCTGTTGAACAAGTGCCAGGTTGAAGGAGCAAGTGATGAGACACTGTCATCTGAAACCAGCCTGGGAGACGGACCTCCCCCACGTGCCACTGGCTCTCCGGCAGGTTGCCAGCGTGATTCCTCCCGACCACACACCCCAGCCTTGCTTTATTGGTCCTGTAAAACCCACACACAGTGGCTCACATGCGCCAGCATCCCTGCTGACACCTCATTTGCAAGAATATTGCTGGGGGCAGGTAAACACAGGCCCGTTATTAGTATCAGCCTTAGTGGAGACTATCTAACTTTGATCTCATCCTGTGTGAACAGGTAGCAAGGGAAAGCAGTGCCATAAAGAGACCTCCTCTGGAGAGCTGAGACAAAGCAAACCCTCGGCATCCTCTTCTTATAGAGCCAAGGAATGGGAGCTGAGACCCGAGCATCCAGCTTCTCTCCCACAGCCACAAGGTCTTTCTCCCACAGCTCTGGGACAGCCTCAGCTCTCCAAGGAACACTGCCTTCCTCTGCCTAGCTCAGGCCTGGGTTCCCTCTGGGACTACAGGATTTTGACTGAGGAAAGCGTTTTTAAAAAAAAAAAAAAAGAAAAAAAAATCAGCATTTTATTGCTGTGTATATTGGTGAGGCACACGCTGTGCTGTGTTGGCTGCAAGCATACAGTCCCCCAGGTTGACGACCACAGCTAACGGGGTGGGGATGCTGCTCGCAAGGTCTCTTCTCTGTGTCCCCACCCCAGGCAGGACCAGGTATCTTAATGCCTTCTCAGAAACGTCTCTCTAATTGGTAGGGTTACAGCAGTAGTAGACCCAAGGCTCTTCTGCTCGAGTTCTCTGTACAGCCAGTGAAAAGAGGAGTCTCACGACAGCTGCTTAGAGGTGATGCAGCAGCAGACAGGAGGAGAATTACCAGCTGCTCCACACACAGAATACAATTCCTATTAAAGGGAGGGAAAAAAAAGCAAACCACAAAAACCATCTGAGCACCAAACTACTTCAAAGTGTGCTCTGTCTAACCTGAAGAAAGGATCCTCTGCCAGCGGGAGCCCATAGCCTGGGAGATGCTCCCAGTGTAGCCTACCCCTGCCCTGCATCTCACCACCTACCCTGCTTGTGAGCTGCCTCCCAGGGAGAAACCTCCATGAGGTCAGTGGGGTCTCTGAGTGGGGTCTCTGAGTGGGGTCTCTCATTGGGTGCAAAGTGCACCTCATGTAAGAGGTATCATCCACCTCCCCCTGGAAGGAATCAAAGCTGGGGGTCTGTAGAGTGTGGGGCAAACAATGCCGCAGCATCCCAGTGCCTGAGGCTCACCCAGTCCCAGGTCTGGCTGCCTGGGGATGGGAGGAACCCTCCACCAGAGCCGGGCACTGGGGCCAAGTGAGAGCTGCCAGGAGAGGGCATGGACCCCACCACAGCCAAGCCCCCGCATGCCATGCAGCCATTCTCTGTGGCCGGAGCACTTCTGCAGGAAGAAGGACCAGGAGAGGAGCCATGAGGGTGTGTTAACTGAGCATCTTGCTAATGCGAAAGGGAATTAAGGGCTTCCCAGAGAGATCAGCACTGGGATCTGGATTTAGCAGCATCGTTTCTTGGGGATTACAAAGACAATGTAAACTCCTGGGAGATTAAACCTGAAGAGGATATCAAGCTAGCAGGGAGAGAGCAGAAGCCAGCACTGTAGGAGCAATGGCGATTACAGAATTAACTTCCAGCCTTTAGGAAGATAAATGACATGAGATTGGAGCAGCCGCCTCCCTCATCTTGCTGATGGCAGTGCAGAAGTAAGGCCTGCAGGGTAGAGCAGGCAGTAAAGAGGAGCTGAGTTTGCATGGCAGAGCCACGCTGGGAGTGTCGCCGGTGCAGGGGAGTGGGGACAGACGCAGTGCCCCACTCCTGCCCAGAGAAGGATGGGAGTGGCGCAGCTCAGAATGCAAGATCGGTGCCGCAAGAAACCTCAGCCCCTGCTTAGCAGTCAGGTCAGGCAGCACCAGTGCTGCCTGGAAGAGGACCTGTTGTTTTTTCTTTTGCAGTCAGAGAGCACAGGGATGGTTTAACCTCTGCACTGTGGGCCAGGGTGGTTTCTGCATTGCTGCCTGTCCCATAGGCATCCCAGGACCTATGGACAGCACACACGGGATGTCACACACACTTCATGACAGTAAGACACAAATAATTCAAGACCAGAACAGGCTCTGCTTCCCCATGCTTAATTGGCAGCTAACCCAAGCGCCAGCTTGCAAGCCTGCCCCTTCTCCAGGGCTGTGGACAGCTGAGCCTTTGGAACTGGGCATTTCCCTTGCTCGCTGTCACCTCCCAGCCAACACTGGGCAAGATCAGGCTTTGCTGCTTTCCACTCCAACACAGGCTGCCCGGTTTGCCACCCAAGGTGCAGGGGTCCTGCCCCCCAGCCGGCCACTTCCCTGCTCTCATTCAAGTGAGAGAGCACACACACCCTACCCTCAGCTCCCCGTTCAGTTGCTGTGTGGGAGCTGCCGCTCAGGGAGTGAGTCACATTGCTGGCTGGGCGAGGGTGGCACACGGGCACACCAGGCACTGGCCACCATTCACTCTTTGAGACCCCCCTGCTCCCCTGGGTGCCATGTCGCAGTGGCAGAGGGCAGAAAACCAGGGTGTCCCCATGGAGTGGCATCTCACGTGGCTGGGTGACAGCCCCATGCCTCCCACCTTGCTGCTCTGATAGCTACTACAGCACTCCAAAGCATTTCCCAGTGGCTGCTTTTCCATGCCACGGCATCAGGGAGAGAGGGAGCCCTGGGAAAGCAGCTCCTGCAGAGATGGAGACCCCATGTCCCGCTGCATGGAGGCACACGGCCTGAGAAAATCTTCCCCACCCAGCTCAGAGGCTCTCAGTCTAAGGGGAGACTGAGGCATGGGGCGAGGTAGGGACATGCAGCAGGAGATCACTGATGGTGCAGAAGCCCTACAGAAAAGGCTCCCCTGAACCTCCTCACCCCAGGGAGGCATTCCCTGAGGCACAGGGCAGCAGCCCAGCCACTCCCCTTTGCCTGACCTCAAAGATAGCACAAGCTCCCCAGAAACCAATGGGATAAGAAGCACCTCTTCTGAAAGGGAGCAATAACCCACAAAACAGAGGTTATGCAAATACCCTGGTTACCAAAACGATGCTCCCTGAATGCTGAGTAGGAAAGAAAAGAGCCGCAGAGAACGAAAATTCATTTAGCCAAGAGCTGCACCACATCTCTTCGAAACACCGAAAGGCAGAGAGGGGCCTCCTTGGGCAGAGGGGCTTTAGGAGGAGCCCTTGAGTGGGCTGCATAGCTGATGCCAGAGACACAAGGGTGAGCATGGCTACCCTGCTGCTGAGAGCAGAGCGGGCCACAAGTGTGGTGCCATCCTCAGCGGCGGCAGAGGACCCTGAGAGCTGTTTCAGCCCACTGACAGAGGGACAGAGACGGTGCTTGGCATTTCCTTTTCCTCCCAAAGCACCTCAGAGCCATTACTATCATTCCCCTTGGAAGAACGAGGAAACCAAGGCACAGAAGGAGAAGGCACTTGGCCACTGAGACCCAGCATGTGGAGACAGAGAAGAGATTAAGGTGCTGCTGCTGGGATGCCCGGAGCCAGGTGTGAAGTGAGGCACCCTGCTGCTTCCCATTCCTAAGTGCTAAGGGGGCACCTGTGAATCTTGATTCATCAGGCAGGGACTGCCTTGCCTTGGCACACGCTCCCTGGCATGGAGGCAATGGTGCTCCCAAAGTCTGACATGACCAGCTTGAGAGGAGTGGGGCTCAGTGTGCCACCCACTGCTGCATGGCTTTGTCTGTGCTCCTCTGCTCTGGGTTTCTTCCAGCCTCATCAGGTGCCACGGTGGGTCAGTTTTGCAGCCCCGAGCCCTTGAGTGGACTGCATAGCTGGTGCCAGAGACACAAGGGTAAGCATGGCTACCCCACTGCTGAAAGCAGAGCAGGCCACAAGCGTGGTGCCATCCTCAGCAGCGGTGGAGGACCCTGACAGCCGTTTCAGCCTTGCAAGCAAGGCAAGCTTTGAAGGATCAAACGCTGATTTGGAAGGATGGAGGGTGACGCACATGAGACAAGGGGCATCAGGCAGCACAGCAGTCGTGGCACCGTTTCACACTTGGCCATCACATTTCCCCCAGGACAAGGTGGGTTTAAGAGGCATTGCTGATATGATACTGCCATGCCACAACCACGCTGCACTCCTGAGTGGGAATAATCACTTCTCACAACATTGCTCGAGCCAGCAGACCCTCACATGGGTCTGCGCTCCCAGCACACCTGTCTCTACCCTGCACACGCTCGCCTGCCTGGCAGTAGTGACTCGCCGAATCCCACTGACGTTGCACAGGGAGGAAGGACAACTCATGATGCAGTAAATGGCAGCAGAGCCAGCCGCGTGATGCTGTTTCCTATCCCTGTGGAGCAGAGAAGCCATAAGTCAGCAGGAATGCTCTTTGCATCGTCCCCACACACCAATGCCAGGCAGATTTATGATAGCAGCGCAGGCACTGCCGTGCTGGTCTGGCAGCCCAGCATCCCCCCTAGCAGCCAGCAGCAGAAGCAAGTCCCCAGTGCGAGTGTCTCTGGGCGCAGCACTGGTGGCCCCCTCCCACTGACAGCACTGTCTGGCCAGAGATAGTGAAGCATCTCCTCGAGCTCCAGGACAGGTGGGAACCCAGAGCAGACAGCCAGCCCCCAGCTCAGCTGCTCCTGATGGCCCAGGTGTCCTGGTACATAGGCCCTCATGCCACAAGGAGCGCTCCTGGGACTGCAGGAAGACCCTCGCCTTCGTCCTCTTGTCACACTCCCTCTTTGGGCACCCTTCCAGCATAGCCTGTTTGCAAATAGCCTGGTGCAGCCGTTGCACACGTAGGGTGGTGCCACGTTTAGACCAGTAGCATCGCTTGCCCAGGAGGTACGTGGCTCCTCCGGCTGCTGCCCTGGTGAAGGCAGCTGCCCCAAGGGGTCAGGCAGCAGGACAGAGCCCAACCCAAACCAGCACTGGGAAGAGCTGCCAAGTCATAGAATCATAGAATCACAGAATAGTTAGTGTTGGAAGGGACCTTCAAAGGTCATCCAGTCCAACCCCCCTGCAAGGGGCAGGGACATCTCCAACCAGATCAGGTTGCTCGCAGCCCTGTCCAAGCCGGCCTTGAATGTTTCCAGGGATGGGGCATCCACCACCTCTCTGGGCAACCTGTTCCAGTGTTCTATCACCCTCCACGTAAAAAAAAAATTCCTAATATCTAATCTGAATCTACCTCCCTCTGTTTTAAAACCATTACCCCTTGTCCTGTCACAACAGACCCTACTGAACAGTCTCTCCCCATCTTTCTTGTAGGCCCCCTTGAGGTACTGGAAGGCTGCTATAAGGTCTCCCCGGAGCCTCCGCTTCTCCAGGCTGAACTGGAGCCCCAACTCTCTCAGTCTGTCCTCATAGGAGAGGTGCTCAAGCCCTCTGATCATCTTTGTGGCCTCCTCTGGACCCTATCAGTCAGCTGAGCCTTTTCCATTTCCAGGGTGAAATGTCCACCTGAGGACCCGGACTTTGCCCGCTTGGACTATGACAGCAGCTGCCTCTTCAAATCCATCTCTGGATTTGAGTGCCCCAACAATATTTCCAGAATCCAGAAGTCTCTTCCCACGCCCAGGGAGAGATGGATCTCACCCACAGCTGCTCCGCGAACCCCTGTCTGGCTGCCCACCCCCTTTCCAACCCTGCCTTGCAATTGAGCGGGTCTCCTCTATCACAGAAAGCCGTGTTCAGCCTCTTGGCACTCCTGCAATACCAATGTTTGCTCACAACAACATATGCGTTGTATTTGCTGTTGATCAGCAAAATACCATCTCCTCCTTATCTCCTCCCATCCTGAGCTCACGCTACCTCAGGAGAGACAGAAAGTTAAATTCGTGGACAAGGTGAGAATAGCGAGATGCTTCCTGCTACTTATAACCACAGCAAACAGCGCAGGCACTTTGTAGATCCCCTGTGACACCAGTAATCCCACTTGCCACCAATACAGCTCCTCACTTCTCTCAATTAGCAAATCAAAGCACCCTGTGCTCTGCTGGGGGAGCAAGGTGCTTGCTGGAGGTGCCAGTTCTCCCAGCAGGACTAACCTCAGTTTCTACCTGCTTCAGGTGGAATAAGCCTGGCCTTGACCACTACACGATGCTGGGGACCAAGTGACTGGGTGGCAGTGCCTGGTTTCTCCTCCATCCCATCCAGCACCCCATTCTTGCCTGCTTCAGCATTCCACAGGCTGCTCCACCACCCTCCTTCCCCCTAGCAACCCAGCCCCGCTGCTGGGGCATCCCTGCATACAAACCAAGGGATGGGTCTGAGGAGTTGCTGAGCCTTTATCTTAACATGGAGCCTGAACACCAACTGTGGGTGGCTGGAGGCAGGGAGGGTGGTAGATCCACTTGCAGCATTGCTGGTGCTGTGAGAGCAGGACACTGCACCAGCACGCTGGCATTGCGTGGCTTCACACCAGAGATGGCTTACAGAGGAGCGTGCAGGTCTGTCTGATGGGCTTGGAGCTCCTTCCTTCGGCATGGACAAGGTAGACTTGTTCCCGGCTGCCTGTCACCGCCCAGCCACGCTCACTCACTCTGCCAAAGAAAGGGCTTGGCTTTGAGGATCAGCGCTTATATCCTGGTGAGCCCCAGCCATGGGGTCTCTCCTCCCTTGGGCTCAGGCTCCTGGTAGCTCAGAAGATCTGGAAGGAGCCCTGCTGATGCTGCTGGCCTCTCCCACTGACACCAGCTGGCCGGAGGGAAGCATGCCGGCACTCCTCCCCACGCTTTTGCTGATGGGGATGAAGGCAGTGATCCTGCTGTGTCACCTCCTTGAACAAATAGCAATGTTTCAGTGTTTCAGGGGCTTTCTGCAGACAGCCAGACCCCTCAGCTGACCACACACCACCAATCTCCCCAGGCCAACAAGCTGCAGCCTGTATTTTCACTGCTCTCAGGAAAAACAGCTCAGGCTTCCAGGCACTTGGGTTGTATCTGAACTTTTCCAGGCACCATTACTGTCCTCTGGAGATGTCTGGGGATTTTTGCTGCCAGCCTGCTTAGAGACACCCGCCCCTCACATGACAAAGAGACAGATTGCTTCAAGTGCCATCCCACTGCTCTCACCACCCAGACAGAGTGCTGGATGGTAATTCTCAGTACTGACCAGTCCAGAGTCTTTGTACAGCCAAGCCCCGTCATTGTAGCCCAAAGTCAGTGGGAGCAAGCAACAATAAAGATGAAGAGAGGGGGGTGGATGCTCAAGGTGGCTGCAGACAGCGACGGAAGTGGGCACAGGATGCAAGGCAGCATCGAAACAGTGGAAATAAAGAGAGGCGGAGCAAGGAAATATGACCTGAAAGAAGCAGTTAAGCCTCCAGAGAGGAAATGCATGGCAGGGCATGGACCAAGGCTGGATATCTGCACAGGGAGACGGACCCACCTGATCCACCCATGGGCTTCTCCCACCTGCTCCCCGATGAGCAAGGCACTCACTGCAGGCTACACTACAGCCAGACAATGCCAGGGAACAGATCTGCTGCTGTATGGAAGCCTGACACGCAAGTTCTTTGGGGCAGGGACCACATCTTTTGCATCCTCTGCATCTGTCCCAGCTCCCAGCTGAAGAGCTGGCAGGACAGCATTGCCCTGTACCCAGCCCGCCTGCAGCACTCGCAGGAGCAGGCTGGGAACCAGAGCTGCCTGCCTTGCAGGGCCTCTACAGGGATTTCAGCTGAGACATGCCTCCAGATTTGTTAAAGCACTTACGATATGAGTGATGGCGGACGGTATTGACATCAGCTGCCCTTCCTGCATCCTTTTTAGAGTTGCTCCTTTTAATAACTCCATTTAATATTACAAGCCTCTACCAAGAGTCCTTTTAGACCAGTAGCCTCCGAGTTGCTTGGAAACTGTTTGCTGCAGTGGCTGAAAGCTGCTGTCGGGAGGGCTGGATGCCAGCCCACTTCCCGGGCTGCCAGCACTGGGAACCTGGCGGAACAACCATACTCCCTTTCCTGGCATGTGCTGGGAGCCAGAAGAAGCAGAGATGAGGTGGGAGCAGCTCCAACAAACATCGGGGATGAGAGAGCCAGGAACAGCTTGGGGAGCACAGGGCTTGTCGGAGGACTCGGAGATCCCACAGCTGCCTTTCAAGACATTCCCAGCCAGAGGGCAAGGGCGACTTTCCAGACCAGCATTCACGGAAAACGTGCTCAGCTTCACAAGATTTATTTGGCCAAATCTGGACACCGAATTAAATCATTAAGAAATGAAAGAGAGGGTTTTGCTTTACGGGCAAGTCTCAGTGTGGCCTTAATGGTGAAGTCATTTACTGACACCTCTGTAATACTCTATGAATAATTAGGTCTCTCTTCCAATTTATGGCTTACCATAAAATGCTGCTGCAGTTTTGGAGACTTTTTTTTTTTTTTTTTTTTTTTTTACACTGTAGCAATGACAAAAAGCATATTTCATTGCAGGAATGGCAGCATAAGTATATTTATCCATTGGCCAGGATTCTGTGGTAAACTTCACTCTCTAATAGCTGTACAAGCATATATACATCCCAGATTTATACCCAAATTTTCCATACTTTGCTTTTTAACTTACACAATATGTGAAATTTTCTACATAAAACGGAGAAGAACACTGAGCCATTCCTGCCAACCCACCCATCTGAATTCAGCGCTCCCTTGTCTCGCACCACTCCCATTTCCCCGCGATGACAGTGCTACAGGGATCCCGCAACTGCCTTTGGGATCCCACCTTTTAGCTCGGTGCTGCCAGGGAGAAGGAAGGCCAAGGGGGAGGTGGGCATGGACCCCAGGGCCAGCTCAGTGCGGGAATCCTCAAGAGAAGCAACGTGAGGGGAGCAGGTTCTGCCAATGCGGGCGAAATGCATCTCCAACACCATCCCACGTAACACCTTCTGCCATTGCCCCGATGAAGCACTGCCTTTTTTTTTTTTTTAATATTGTGGAATTAGAAGTCTGATTGATATGAATATGTAAGAATGCTGCTTTATTAATAGCAGCTGCATTATCAGTTCATTCCCTGCTATTGGCAGGAGATCTAGGACAATATGTGGTTTGAAAACTAAAGAGAAATGCAACCCACAAAGGCAGCAGCAGTGAGATAATTTAATTCCTTTTCCCGGTGAGCAGGCCAGGCTGACACAAACCTGATAGTCATTGATGCGTCTCCATCTCTCTGTCCAGTTGCGGTAGCAGACACTGGGACGGCTCCACGGCATGGATGGTCCCGAAGACACCACACAGCCTTCTGCAAAAGGATTTGCAGCCAAGGCCCCCAGCACAGGCAGGAGACACGCCTTCAAGCTGGGGAGCACCACAGCCAGCTTTAACCTTTGCAAATTGAGGTCATTCAGTACAGAGCATCATGCACATCTCCCTGGCATGGGTAATCAACTCCCTTTGCAGTTTGCTTTCCTTACTCCCCCCATCATCATCCTGGAGGCTTAAATGAAAACAAGATTACAAAGGCGATTGGATTGGATGTATTCCTGGTGTGCTATTTTAGCTGTAAATTATGCCAGCTTCATAAAACCCCCAACTGTTCTTTCCCGAGATCCCTGCATAGATTGGCTTGCTAAGATCAGGCGACTAGGCGCTTGCTGCGGGCAGGCATTGTCTGGAACAACACTTATGGGGTCCAAACAGTAGCAAGATGCTATAGTGCTACACATATATATACACACACCCATCTATATATGCACGTATACATAGGCATGACAGCACTCAAGAGCTTCCCACGCCCATGGATTAGCTAAACAGTGACACACACATAGAGAGGTCTTCCAAGCCCCTGTCCGCCAGGCTTTGGTGATCCAACCCAATGGATCCTCTGTGCTGTTTCAGCTGCCTGTGCCAGCACAGCTTATGCTTTCCTCACCCTTAGGAGAGAGCAGAGTATCAGGCAGCGTGGTCCGAAGCCAGATTGGACGTAAGATATGGCACATGGGGCCATGCTCTGTCATGCCGCACGGAGCGAGTGCGAGTTGGCACGTGTGGCGAGGTGAGCAAGGCTTGCTGCAGTGGCAGCTGCAGGGCTCCTAGCCCCGGGCAAGGCTGGGAAGCGGGGCTCTGCAGCATGAATGCAAAACAGCCACTTTGCTACAGCAAACCCAGCAAGAGGTTTTGCAATTCCTCTCACGAGCATCACTGCACTTTGGCTGTGCTCCACGACCCTGGAGGACAGAGCAGCAAGGCTCCCAGCACACGGTGCTGCTTCAGGGAGAGGCCAGCAAGGCTGCCTAAGACTAAAAGGACAACAGCTCGGTTCATACTCAGCTCCAGACCCCAGCCCCTCTCCTACAGAGCTACCAATGCCCGCTCCCTCTGCACTAGGGGCAGTGTGCGCTACAAAGGCAGCTAGGCAACAGGGACCTTGAGCAGTGCCACTACTCCAGCTGCTGCAAGCTCTCTGCTACTTCTGAGGGACAAGGGCCACTCTGAGCCCACAGGAGAGGAAGCCGGCAAAGCCCCCACAGCCCAAGGGAGCCCTCCTCCACCCGCTCCTTGTTACCTAGAGGAAGATGGTTGGAGAGCAGCAGCACGCTTTGTCTTTCCCCAAGCAGACACAGCAGTGAGCAGTCTCCCCTGTCACACTCCCACAGCTCCACCTGCTTGGAGCTGAGCCTGGTCCCACCGCGCTTCCAGCACATGTCAGCTCACAGCCCACACCACCAGCCTCGGGAGTGACACAAAGAAAAACCCTCCCTGGCAGGACGGGTCCAGCCTGTCTCATCCATCCTCCTCTCCAGCTGGCCCCTCTGGGTAATACTACAGCAGACTTCATTTTGCACATCTATCCCAAGTCTCCCACATCAAGAATCCCTGCAGGGTCGATTACCTTTGAGGAGACCATGCAATTTCTGTGCAGACATGTGCACATCTCCTAAGGAAGGATACAGCATCCTACCTGCAAACTAAGAGGTGATGCAAGCCGGCAGAGGTGTTTGCATCACAACATCACATATTAGGAAGAAAGGGGCAGAAGCTCAAGAGTGGTCATGGCAGCACAATAATGCTGGACAGATGCGAAAGGGACCCAAAGACCTGAGGGTGCTTCACCTTATTCCCGAATGGGGAGATGCACCTCCCCAACATGGACACACATGCACATCCCCACCTGCGACAAGCTATCTCCACACGCTACACTGTGCCTTTCACCACCAGCACCTGGCACGGGGCTTGTCTGCACATGTACGTATGTATCAATATAAAACCAGGCCTCCTAGGCAATCAATAGTGCTATTTAAGAGATAAATCTCCCTATTCACTGGCTGCTGAGGCCAGCTCCTGATTAATTTAAAACAGAGAGAGAGAGAACGTCAAGGGAGCTCAGAAGTGTTCCCAGCATCACTAGGCATCAGTCCTGCGTGCTCAGGCTGTGCAGGTGGGGACGGATGGGGGCCTGGAATGCATTGGGCTGTCTGTCTTTGCGTTACAATGGCACGGGCCTGTGCAGGGACTCGCCTTCTAAGGGGGATGCAACTCCACTGCCAAACACCTCCATGACCTGAGACCTCAGGTCTCTTTAAACCCAGCAGGGACTACAAGGTACAGCTAGGCAGAGAGACACTGATTTTCACACAGCTGAGGATCTGTGCACCCTTGGGGAAGAAAAGGCCCATCTGTGAACACATGTGAGCACCTGCTGTGCCATGCACAAATTAAAACCGGACATTGTATTCCCAGAGTCCAGTGGTGGCTGTGCAGGATTCGAGGCTCCTCTACCACCCCACACCCAGCCTTGGTGTTTTGATCATCACTTGGAGCGGGTCGAAGGGGCTTGTTGGCTGCCAAGCCCTCAAAGATGGCTCCTGGCCACCACACCTGTCCTGGCTGTAGGAGAATTCTCTGCTGTGGCTTCCTCCAACCCACCTCTGGCCCTCCATTTTCAGGAAAGAACAACTCCCACCAGAGCAGGTCAGAGCTCACCTAGCCTCACAGGGGAAGGCTGTGAAGGAGCCATCGCTCTCCTCCCCGTGGAGGAGAGCCATCCCTTACAAGCATTCGAGGGAGAATGACAGAGGGAAAGCACTGCTGAACCCAAAGGACACTACCGCCATGCCAAACTGCCACTGCACTGCCCAAAGATAATATTCAGCCAGATCAGAGATTTCCAGCCCTCCAAGCAGCAAGGATCTGAACAGACTCCCAGCAGGAGCCACAGAAGAAGAAAGACTCTCTTTTAGGTAGTCTGGATCAATTGGAAAAAGATGTGTCCTTCAACAACCCAGGGGCATCTTCCAGCCTGCAGTGCCCAAGGCCACCACTTCCCCGAGCTGCACAACTTGGGGACGGATGGTGCCACGTTTCCTTCCGCATTCCCAAGCGTTTCTCCCTGGCTGATGTGGATCTGTGTCTCTGTCCCTTAATTTCAAAGCCAGAGCAACCCAACAGCACCGGTGCTGCAGATGGGTGCTGGATGGGCAGGAGCATGTCCAAACAAGCCCTGCTCTGCCAGGGAGCAAAAGGCTCTGTTACAGCAAAAGGCTCTGAGACATCACCCAGTGATGCCACAGCTGAGCCCTGGGAAGGGAAGGTGGCAGCAAAAAGCATCTCAGCCTCGGGATGGGAGCAGTCCTGCTGCCCCAGGCCCCAGCAATGGTGGGGGGCTCATTTGGTGGAAGACCCTCAGATGATCTGAGCCTTGTTCCAGCCAGGCTGGAGGCTCCTCAAGGCAACAGCTGACTTGATCATTACATAAACACTTCTTTCACTACAGAAATGTGGTGCCTGTGGGCTGGAGCTGCCCTGGCAAATGACACTGAACTCATGGGTACGAATCAGGAGAGCGGTTTGCTGCTGATTTCAGCAGGAGTGGGGAAGGATGGGTGCTAAGGCAGAGCTGAGGACTTGAGTCTGTCCTTCAGTGCCAGGGAGCATCTTCCTACTATCACGGGGTTGCGACTGGAGGCAAAATCCCAGCTCTGCAGACCTGCAGGCAAGTCCCAGAGCCCCGCTTCCCATTCGCCCCCAGTGAACAGGTCAGCTCCCACAAGCTCAGGTGGTGAAGCAAAACACAAAGGCGGCTGGCCCAAACAGTGCCTTATCTCCAGACTGCTTCCTGCTCGGAGACTTCTGTGCTAGGCTGGGCTTTATGGTCCAACTAGCTTACTTCAAGACAGAAATGAGCTCCAGAGCTTGCTACAAGCACAATGGTGTTCACTGCAAGCATCAGGCCACCCTCCTGCCTCGGGAAGCTTGAGGCCAACAGGTCCCCGTCCACCCTGACTCATCGGGTGGCACCTCTTCCCTTCCCTGGCCTTATCTCCAGCACCCTGCTCCTTGGCTTGCAGAGAGAGGGACCAAGTCTGAGCCTATTTCAGTGGCATCCCCAGCGTGCTCCCCCCAGCCACTGTACAAAGAGGATGTGGTTTTGCACCTGCTCCACAGATCCTTCCTTAACAAGTGATCCCAATTCCCCTGTGCTGGAAAAGCCTCCTGGGAAGCCAAGTCAGCTGCTGGCAGCCAGCAGCATTGGCCTCCAGGACAGGATCGGGAACAAGCCACAACAGCTGGGGCTGCTGCAGGGACAGCCCTTGGTGCCAGCGGTGCCGAAGCCCTGGGAAGAGACAGAGACACTCCAACCATGGAGTGCCAGCAGCTCGGTGCTACCCATGCTAGAGCAATCAGCCAGCAGCACCCTGTGCCTGCTTCATGGGTGGGTCCCGCAGTAATTGCCCGCAACGATGCTGAAGCTGGGGCTTCAAAGCGGTGCTGCAGCACTATGGTGGCTGTTGCCATGCCAATCAAGCGGGCAGTCGGCACACTGAATTGCCAAACCAGGAGAGCAGCCACCCTTCTGGAGATGGACCCACGCGAGGGTGCCCTGGGGGGCTGCTTTCCCCCGTGGGCTCCTGCTGTAGCATCACACAGCCTGAGGAGCTCAGCTGCTCTCAGACGATGCCCACACCAGGCACTCCTCAGTGCACACAACCCCTGCAGCCCCCTCCTCATCCCACCGCAGCCCTGCATCGTCGCACCTCAGCTCCAGCTGGCAGCTGTTTACAGACATGAGTGCTGGCTCGTCCCCATCGCTCTGGTCACTGCGTGGTGACAGCCGCGCTGGAAGGAGGCAGATAGGGTGTCAGCAAATGCAAGGGAAAGTTCAGCATCGAGGAGGGGGTGAGCATGGCAGCAGGTCCTCAGCGAGCAGCCAGAGAGCAGGAAGCTGCAGGCTCAGCCGCACACCAGTGCTCAAAGGCACAAGGAGAGGGCACTGTCTGGGCAGACAATGACCGGAGGGGATGTCAGAGCAGTCCCTTCTTACAGAAAAAAAAAAACCAACAAAAAACAACTAAAAAAAAAAAACCGTTTTTTTGTTTGCTGCTCAACTGCCGTGTCAACTCCTCGCTGCAGGACGACATGGATGCCAGCAGCTCACACAGGGGTATGGATGAAGATGGACGGCTGCTAAGCAGAGGGTCCTGCCCGGGTCCCTGCCCAGAACAGAGGCAGTGCCAGCCCTCCCCTGCCCTTAGCACCTGCCTCCACCCAGAGACCAGCCACCAGCTCAGCCTCCCTAGGGCCTGACCCAGAACCACTCCTGCCCTCGAGGCAGTCTCGTGCCCAGCGAGGATCTCATGCACCCCAGAACACACATCCCAGCCCGCCCTGCTGCAAACTAGCTTTTCTCTCTTCCACACTTCCCTTGTAGACATGGGGAAACTGAAGCATTGGAAGGTGGAAGGCGGCACACAGCTCACTGGTTGTTATGAGAGAAGAGAGAGATGCGAATGTTTTCAAATTGCTCTTCCCCAAAAGCAAGCCACGTCTGTCTATCAATCCTGCTGCTGACAAGGAAGAAAACTCATCACATTCAAATTGCTCTAGAGCAGGGAAATGAGGAAAAAAACCAAACAAGCCTCAAGCCAGGAGCCAAGTGTGTTCATCTCTGTTCTTTCAGCTCAATTAGCCACAATCCATGACAGCCACTGCCACAACACCAGACTAACACCAGTAACACTGCCACTCAGGAGAGCGCCAAGGTGACCTGGGGGGCAGCGGTTGAGCTCCTTGCCCCGTGCCCCACGTTCTCGGCATGGCCTTGCCCTGCCCAGGGGTCTTGGGATGTGGAAAGCCATCTCAGCCCAGAGCGACGCTCAGCAGCACCGAGCGACCCAGACCACGCGAGCCCCTCAAACCAGGTTCCTCCTGCCGTGCATCACAGCGCATGCCTCCCGCAGAAAAAACACCGGCCAGGGGCCACCGAGGCTGCGACGGGGGCAGCGGGATGGCTGGGAAGGGAACAGATACCCTGTCACCACCATGGCACCTGCAGAAGGCCACACGTACGTCTCCAGCTCTCGCAGGTGGGTGAAGCACAGCCCTGCTCCGGCACCTCCACGCTACTGGTGGCTTCTGGGCGCCCCAGAGCCTGCGGCGTCACCCCCTCGACACGGCCTGGGGAACACGGAGCCGCCGGGTGTGAGAAAGCGCTGGGGAGGAAACGGCAGGCCGCCTGCCTCCTCCCCACCCGCCGGAAGGCCGGCAAACTCCCGCCAAGCGGCGGCAAACCGGACGGAGCGCCAGACCGACGGCTCTCCCCGCAGCCCCCCCCATCCCCCGGTACAAGCGCTCACCTGCGTTCCGCCGCCGCTCCCTCCACGACCCCCCCGGAGCCTCAGGCGGGCGGCTCGGCGGGCGGGCAGGGCAGGGCTCCCGCAGCCCCCCGCCGCCCCCATGCTCCCCTCCCACCTCCACCGCCGCTCTCAGTGCCCGGCCGGGGTCCGCCGCCTCTGCTGCCTCCGCCTTGCAGCGCCCGCCATTGCCGGACGAGCGCTCCCCGTCTTCTACCCCCCCAC
>JAAGAY010004390.1:0-25083 GCA_011801015.1 Ardeotis arabs | reverse complement strand
CGGGGCGGGCGGAGGCGGGCGGACCCCGCAGCCCCCCGTTTGGGGGTCCGCCCGCTTCCGCCAGCCCCACCCGGGGAGCCAGCGGGCATTGCCCACTCCGCCCCGGAGACCCCTCTGCGGCGCTCTATTATCTTTTTTTTTTTTTTACTTATTTTCCTTCAGACATCATGCATGATGTACAAACATCGACACCTTACTCGCCATCGTCTTTTCCAAAGGCACGGGATTGTCAGCTCGCCCATCCATAGGTAACTCCATGGTAACCTCCCTCCCAATCTGGAAAAAAAAAAAATCAACAAAAGGTCTTAAGGAAAATACGTTATCAACGCATGAAAGGAGGTTTGTGTGCATTTCTTATGAAAAGATTGGGAAATGAGGGCTGGGAGGGAGGTTACCATGGATTTGGGGAATTCAAGTATGCTATTAGCTGGCTAACATCCTCAAGAATGTTAATAGATTTGCAAGCCACAAATGCTTCCTTTGAAAATCTGACTTCAATTGTATAATTTTCTAAATCTCCCCATTCTATTATTTATTAAAGCTTCAAGCAACTCGTTTGCTCTGTGTGGAAGTTGGACTTGTCTACAGTTTCCAAGCTCCAAGCTTTTACAAGCGTTGCAGTCGCGCTTGCTGCCTCTCATTTGTATGATACCAGTGCCCATCACAGCAGCAGGGTACCCGTCCCCATTGGTAGCTCTGTAGCTCCATGCTGCTCTTCCTCCAGAGTCCTCAGGGGAATCCTGCCTGATCCCAGCAATCCCTTGCTCTCTATTTCATCAGTATTTTCCAAAAACCTCTTTTGACATTTCATCTTGAGAAAGTAATTCAGAGTTATCTGCCATAGGAAAGGGCACAGTATGTGAATTTTCCAACATCCTCCATGGGAGATACTGATGTAAAGAAATTAATTTTCATTTTACCTGATACCCTTATCTCAGAGCTTTTTGCAGCCACAGAAAACCAAAAAGCCAGCATGGCACTGACTGCCTTCCTTCTAATGAGGCTGGTGTAGTCTTCATTACATGTTTTTATGCTTTCATCATGTCCCACCTTACAACTCATCCTAGAGGTTTACATTTACCTCACCCAAATGTATGTCCTCTCTGTTTAACTTGTTTGAACACAAGATGCACCTCCTGAAGGCTGTCTGTTGAATCGTTTCTTTTACATGGCTATTTTAAACTTGTTGGCTTTTTTTTTTTTTGTCCCTTTACAGATACAGCTATGAAAAAAATATTTCCAGAATGGATCATAGAATCACAGAATAGTTAGTGTTGGAAGGGACCTTCAAAGGTCATCCAGTCCAACCCCTCTGCAAGGGGCAAGGGATATCTCCAACCAGATCAGGTTGCTCAGAGCCCTGTCCAAGCTGGCCTTGAACGTTTCCAGGGATGGGGCATCCACCACCTCTCTGGGCAACCTGTGCCAGTGTTCTATCACCCTCTGCATAAAAAAAATTTTCCTAATATCTAATCTGAATCTACCTCCCTCTATTTTGAGACCATTACCCCTAGTCCTATCACAGCAGGCCCTACTGAACAGTCTCTTCCCATCTTTCTTGTAGGCCCCCTTGAGGTACTGGAAGGCCGCTATAAGGTCTCCCCGGAGCCTCCTCTTCTCCAGGCTGAACTGGAGCCCCAACTCTCTCAGCCTGTCCTCATAGGAGAGGTGCTCCAGCCTTCTGATCATCTTTGTGGCCTCCTCTGGACTCCCTCCAACTGGTACATGTCCTTCTTCTGTTGGAGGCTCCAGAACTGGATGCAGTACTCCAGGTGGGGTCACCTCTTCTCCCATGAAGATTAAGAAGAAGATATGACAAAGCTCAAATGGTTTTCCAGATTTTAATATCAGAATTTATTCCATAAAAAAAAAAAACATGCCCTCTCTCTGCCTGCCTGTACATGAAGACATCCCTCACAAAAAACAAGCTGTTCACTGCATTAGGATTTGTTTGTTTGCACCCTCCTGCTTATATACAGCTGTCACTTCTTCTTTCTTTCAGTTTGGATGCTGGTGTAGAGCCTGCTTAAAAGCAGGAGCTAAGTGCCTCAGAGCAGTAGTATCATCTGTGAGAATTTTACTCTTTCGGCTGCTTCTTTGGCCAAGTTTCCTTATTTTTGCACAGCTTATTTTCCAGAAGGCTGTTCTGCAGTTGATGTTAGGTGAGAGAAGTGGGGGGAAACTATAACGTGTGTAATTTGCTCCCTGTCCTGCGCACTGCCCAGGAGTGAAACACAAAGTTATTTCTCTTCCTTGGGTTGCTCCGGGGGTATTCTCTGCCCTCTTCAAATGTCTTAAGGCTGATTGCCTGGTACAGTTAATTCAGAGATCCTCCTCTGGCATCTCCTAATCTCACGGTATGACCACCATGCACATTATCTATTTCTTAGCCTGTGCTTTCCATGGATGCTGTGGGCTGGCTGGCAGTGCCGGCACAGTGCCCTGCGGCGCGTGTCCCCAGCTCCTTGCTGCAGGATGAGACTAAGACTGCTGGGTTTGCACGGCAACACTTGCCGCTCTTCCATGCTTCTGCGCGGTGCTGGATTAGCCTCTCATTAATTAGCTGCTTTATTGCCCTCCTCCCAGAGACCCTGCCCCTGATGACAAGATGAGGGGTTTCACCATGGAGCGGAGTGCTGGAGGAACCTCAGCTGAGACTGCTGGGGCTTTTGACAGTCAGAAAGAAGAGCAGAATGGAGGTGAGACCAAGACAACAAACATATACCAGAGAGCTCATGGGAAGCAAGAAGCAAACTTTGAGGGGGCTCTTGTTCTCCAAAGAAGCTGCGTATCAGCAGGAACAGCTATCCTGCCGTAGAGGCTCGGGTGAAAGCAGATGACACCAGTGTGTGGCAGAGGTATCACGGAGCCGGTGATCAAACCAGTGATGCTGGTGGTACTGATTACTGTTGTAAGAACACCTGCCCTGCTACAACCCTCACTGCCCTCGGAGCAGCACACAAGTGGGGATCAGAGGAGGACAGAAGGTGGGGAGCACAGCAAGTGTCACACTCGTGAAAAGAGGACAGAAGAAAAAGTGCACACCTGGGTTTTCTCTCTTCTTCAAGAAAAGCAGAGCAGCCCCCTCCTACTCTGTCCCTCATTCCAGAGCCAGAGCGAGTAGGAGAAATCACGACTACCTGATGGCTGTTTGGCAGTTGTCATGAAACAAGTCTGACAGTTTTCAAGCCAGATCCTTGTCGCCTGGATATAGCTGCACTGTCACGACATGGCAAGACTCTGGCGCACGTCCCAGTCTCAGCCCTGCCTGCCCAAGGCTAAAGAGTCTTCAGGCTCCAAACCAAATGAGGAGCTTCTTCCTCGGGCAGAAATGAGCTCAGCCGGGAGCACGCGCTCTCAGTGGGATTTGGGGTCCAGCATTCAACCCCAGCAGCACTGGGAGCTGCAGCAGGGAGCTCGCTCATGTCTGCTCCCAGCTCAGTGGGAAAGTCAGAGCGTTGTTGGGGTGATGGTTCAGAGTCCCTCCTGCCGGGTGTTGAGGGAAGGCTGTTGTGGGGTAAACATCCCATTAAGCCAAGAAAAAATAAAATGAGCTTGCAGACCCCAGTGAGGTGGGAAGTAAACAGCTCTTTCAGCACTTGAGAGCAAGCAGTTTACATAAGCAAAAGGCTCACCAGCTGAGAGGACAGCAGCAGCACAAGGGAGCAGAGCTAGGAGCAGGGGGACACCATTGCCTTTTCTGAAGGGTTTGTCACCAGCAGGCAGGGCACACTAGCACTTGCAATTATTTCAGGAGACTATGAATATGCTCCTTTGCACGCGATGCCGAGGAAAGCAGCAAGCCCCAGGCAGCCCAGAACCAGCAATTTCAAAGCTGCAGCTGTGAGGAAGCTTCTCCCTTCTCCTTCTCTCTGCCCGGGGTCACTCACAGGCAGCAAGGGTGTGAAGCTTTCAAATCACCAGCTCCACAGCTTTCACAGCCAGGGAACCAGGGGCATGCACAGAGCCAGGTTGAAGGGACCCACAAGGTGGGGACAGGTACCCTGCACAAGCTGGGGACCAGGAGTGTCTGGGGTGACACAGGGACTCCTGAAGAGTCACAGGGATGTTTGGTAGCAGCATCTGCCCCGCTCACAGAAGTGAGGTGCCCAGTCCGGGCCTGGGGAGGAAAGTCCAACAGCAGCCATGGCATAGGAACAGCCATGGTCATCATTTTCCAGATTTGTTTCTCTGCATGCCCAAAGCCCATCTTCCACAACACATTCCTCAGCCCAGCCTCTTCCTCTTCAATCCCCAAAGGGCTCAATTAAATATGCAATTAGAAATGCATTCCAATTTCAGCAAAACAATCCTTCAAACTGGAAAAAAAGAGCATTCTTCACACAGCAATTTAGCTAGATGAGTGCAAGTTTGTGTACCCACAAGTGCTCGCTGGAGGCAAAACCCAATGTTTTCAGCAGAAGATGGGTGATTTTATCTATCAAGAGTTATTTTCCTGTTTGACAGGACTGCAGTCCAGCCGGGGGCTAACTCCTGCCCCAGGAGCTGTTCCTGGTCTCACATTGTTCCTTGTGGGGAAGCATCTACAGCAGCCCAGGCACTGCCACACAGGTGCCACGAGGCTACCTTTATGTGCAACTGCAGCACAGCTTTGGGTGTGTGGTGGTTTAGCCCATGTCACCACACAGTTTCTTGCTCACCCTCCCCCTCCCCAGCACGATAGGAAAGAAAAATTGGGAAGAAAGGAAAACTCATGGGTTGAGATGAAGACAGTTTACTAGAATAGCAAAGAAAAACTACAATAATAACAAAATACAAAGATATTAATACATACAAAATGAACAATGCATGATTTCTCACCACCCGACGTCCCAATGACTGACACAGCCCGTCCTGAGCAGCGATCACAGAAATGAAACCAAGCAGCAAGCAAAGGAGCGAAAGCGAGCCAGCAAGGTAGGGGGAACAATGCCAGTAAGCAAGAGAAAGAGACGAGATGGAAAAATGGATGCATGCCCCCCCCACCCCCATGGGCACCCCCCACTTATATACTGAGCATAACATTTATGGCATGGAATACTCTCTTTGGCCAGTTTGGGTCAATTATTCTGTCTGTCTCTCTCCCAGCTTCCTGCATCTGCACATTGGCGAGACTTGGAAAGCCAGACAGTGTCCTTGGTCTCATTAACAACAACTCGTAACATCAGGGTGTTTATCAACATTCTTCACACACAAAATCCAAACCACACTGGCTACTGAGAGGAAAATTAACTCAATCGTTGCCGAAACCAGGACAGTATGCAAGGCAACAGATGCTCACTTCTGGCCATCGCAGCAAGGTGGACGTTTCTGGCTGAGTCTATACAGTAGTTGTCAGCTCGGTGCTATTGCTATAGGTGTGGTAGGGAGCCTTTCTGGTCCGGACAGACTGGGACAGCCCTGAATCTCACACTCCTCCCAGGGCAGGGATGCTCTGTACCAGGGATGCTGCAGTCACTCACATCTGGACCAAATGAACAGAGTAGAAAGACAGGGGTTTGACAGGAAGGCCATTCCCCCACAGATTTGACTCTCAAACCTGAAATCAACCTGCCTTGAAGATGTCAGCCTGAAGTGAAGCTTATTTGGGAGGGGACACCCAAAGTCTCCCATCCGGTGTTATTAAGGAGTCATTAATCTTACATAGCAGATTTTTTTTCCCCACCAAGAAGGGCAGGAAAAGGGGTTTCTGTCTTCCACTCAGTTGCTGATTTTCAAGAAACCTGTCATATATCATCTTTGGGATCTCAGATTTAACCTGGTATTTGGTTTCACCCCAAAGCTGAGGGCAGGCCAGGGGGCCAAGCATGCACAGGCAGCACAGCCATCTGGGGAAGCCAGGCTGAGAGAGCACCAATGCCCCAAAGCCCCAGGGCAGAGCAAGCTGCTTAGCTGGGGCTCCAAGCTCAGCCCCTGCAGGGATGCAGCACCTGGGGAACAGCAGCTCCATGGTGTTGCCGTGGGTGCTGACCCAGGAGGCCCTGGCAGGATCAGGCTGGGTGCAGGACAGGTGACAGATAACAGCCGTCTGCTCCCACCTGCGGCAGCAATTAGAGAACAGAGAAATGCCAGAGCCTGCCAGGGCGATGGCAGCTCTCCAGCTCCTCACCTGACTAAATTGGTCCATCTGCACAAAGCTGCTGGGACTGCCAGTCATCTTGCCTAGCCCCTTCCCAAAGCCAGCAGCGATGGGGAGTGCTGCTGGGAAGGTAAATGCCTTTGCTACTTGGGCCTGTTACCATGGCTTTTTTGCTGTTGTTTTCCTTCCAGGTTGTGGTAGGAACCTGCTGGGGTTATCAGGGACTTGCCAGGTGCTCTCACCCATGCTGGGTTGCAAGACCTGGAGGGCAAGGAGTTAAATTATCTTGAAGGGCAAATCCCTTTTCCACAGCCCTTTCCCCATGCCACTGACAGGGAATGAGGATTATTCCTCAAGCAAGGCCCGCTGCAGCCAGGGACTCCCTTGGCAGGGAGGGTCAGTGGCCTCTGTCCCCTCCGTGTAACATGGGGCTTGGGCAATTGCTGGTCCTCCTACAAGGAGCTACAGGGGCTTCTTCCCTCCTCGCTCCTCCTGTTCTTTCTCCCTGCTGTTCAACTAGTGGTAAAACAGAAGCAGCTGGATCTCAAGGGGAGAATAAATAGCTTTGATTTGGCCATGGAAAGGAGATGGAGGCATTTGCTAGAGAACATCTGACAGCTTAGGGAGAGCAGGCAGAGCTGGCTCTGGAGGAGCTGTGGTAATTAGAGTCTGTGTTTGCACTCACTCTTTCACTTAGCACCAGAGTTTGCCATACTAGTCTCTACTAGATTACGAGGCCCTACAGCTCACACCCCATCTCGCCCAGGGGCTGCTGCCCCAGCATCTCAACACCACTGTCCCCTGGGAGGCATCCTGGCCGCACCAGCCAGGTCTGCCCCTTCCCCAGGGCAGCCTGGGACCTGGCTATGCCCACCCAGCACCTTGCACCCGCTGTGGGTCACACAAGGAGTGACGCAGCATGGAGCTGAATTACCACAGCACACACACTGCTCATTCAGCAGCAATTTCCCTCTGCAATGGCTGACTTGATTCATTACGCTTCTCCCTGCGCCCTGTTGCTGGAGGAGTTGTCAGTGAAATTACACCTTCTGCTCCACAACACCACATTCCCTTACCATCTCCTGGCCAGACTCCACTGCTTGGTGTTATTTTTAGCTCCCAGGAACTCTGATCTTTTTCTTAATGGCACACATGTGCTATGAAGCGTGCGCAGGCAGATCGCTCCAGCCACAGCCTCGCACAGGGAGCTGCTGGGTGGTCGCCTGTCTCTCCAGGCATGGGGAGGAGCACCCAGGATAGCATCATTTTGTCCCCGTGGCCCCCTTTACACAGGGCTGTGGTCCCAGTTAGGTCTCCACAATGCTCCTATTTCCTGTCATGGGATCGAGAGGGGTCAAACTGCTTCAGTCCCTCCTGGAGGCTGGGGAGGACACACACAGCAGGGAGGTGCTACAGGGGCACTGCATTGGGGTATCAGAAACCTCCTGGGGCATAACCAGGCTGAGCTGCATCCCCTAGGCCACCCTGAGGGTGCTGAGGCCGGGTACCAGGCTGCTTGTTTATCTGGAGCAGCCACTTGCCAGCCACAGGGCTCCTGCAGCATTGGCGGGTGTGGGGGCCTCTCTGCTCCAGGGATGGGGGACCTGCTGCAGCTCCTCCTTTTCCAGGCCCTGACTTCTACCCAGGGTAAATCAGGGACACAGAAGGATTTGGGCTTCTTACACCTGGAGCTGCTGGGTTGTTCCAACATCCCCAAGAATACAGCACCTCCCTGGAAACCTCTGGGTGCTGAGCAGTGCCAGGGAGGAGAAAGGACGAAGCTAATCAGTCTATTTATTGAAGTACTCAAATTAGGAGGTGGGAGTTTAATTTTAGGTGTCTGGTGTTGCTCTTCAGAGTGATGAATTAAGCACTGCAAGGGCTTGGGTGTGCATTGCTTCTTTCCTAGTGCTGTAGGAGAGAGGCTGTCTCTGGGGCTGGGGCAGCAGCAGCATCCCACAGAGATCAGCCCTCACTGCCGGCCTGTCCTGTTGCAGGGGCACTGGAGCCGCTCAGACATCCTATAACAGATTGGGGACCCCATAAACCCTAAACAGCAACTTTACAGCCTATTTTGTGACTGAGCCTGACTATGACTCAGCGGCTAGGGAAACTGAGGGCTATAACTGCCCGGTGCTGACAGCACGTCCCCTCCGTCAAGCAGCTCCCTGGGGCTGGAGACACCTTCAGCTGAGCCATACCACTGTGGCCCTGCAGCAGAGCCAGGCATGCTTCGTTAATGCTAATGAATGAAGTCTCCCAACACCCAGGGAGGAGAGGAAAGCTGAGTTGCTGTTGCGCCGGGGGATGAAACCGGCATGCGGAGGTACTGAGGTCAGGCAGGGAGATAGCGGGAGCCGCTGCTCCGGCTCTGTGCCACCCATGGACAGACCCTTCCTGTATTTTGCATTGCTTCATGATCTGCAGGAAGCAGATTTGCTGTCCATAACCCAGCCAAATGCCAGACCTCTGCTGCTGGAGGAGATCTCTACCCTGCCCTATGCCACAGCAGGACCTCAGGGACACCCACAGCCACCTCAGACACCCCAGGCTGCAGGAGAGGCTTGAAACCATCTCATGGCTTGGCAGAAAGATAAATGGAGAGCAAAGCACCATGCTGGCAGATTGCTGCTCAGCTATTGCCCCTTGGAGGACACCGTCTCTGCAGCTCTGCCGGTCTGCTGCTGTAGTTCAAGACTTTCCAATCATCATAATAGAGTGAAACCTTATTTACTGCCCTCATCCCAGCTTTCTAAAGTGGCCACAGGCACGCAGCAGACCTCTTTCCTTCTGTACTAACAAAAGTACCTTGATGGCTTTTCTGCTACAGCACAAATCAACCCCAAATAAACATGGGCACTGGGGGAAGGCTGGGGAAGGGGAGGGCGGGGGTGGCTAGGGGTCTGTTTGGCATACTCAGGCAAGGGCCTGGCCCTAAGCAAGGGACAGTGAGCTTGGCAGGATGGCCACAGGCCTCAGCTGCTGCTGGGGAGCGATGGCACGTTCATCCTCATTTTAAGTGGTCCCATGATTCAGAAGAGCAAGGGCTGGCAGACACCAGCAGGTATGGGGGGTGCTGCCCCATGCTGAGCACACACAGACCCATCACACGTGGGCTCACCAACAGCCGTTGCTTTGCGGAAGCCTCAGGCACAGCACTGTGTCCCTGACAGGCAGCTGGGAACCCCTGGGATGTGCATGGTGTCCCAGGGATGTGCTGAGGCAGAGTGGCTCCCTGGGGCCTGGCAAAGCTGGTGAAGCAGGACCTCATTCCCAGGCAGATGCCAGGAGGGTGGAAAACCTGACAGACCTATACCAGCCCCCAGAGGTGTCTCCCAAAATGGGGCTCATTGAAGCCTCCTTTTCCAGGACATGTGAATGGGTCTGTGGCTTCAGAAAAGGCAGGGATAAAGCTGGGCAGCCACACTCTCCCACCCATGCTCTGGTCCCACACAGGGCCATGATGATGAGATGGGAGAGCAGAGGTGCAAAGAGGCACTGAATGTGGCAGACACCGTGAGGCAGGGACACCCGTGTCATACCACAGCATAACGATGGGAGCAGATCCTGCCAGAGCTGCGATTACAAATAATATCTCAAGGCTGCTGATCTCCTCTGATGAGCTTCTTGGCCCAAACTTCTGCAGTGTTAGAAATGCAAGAGCATTTTCCTGACCAGCCATCTCCATCAGCACGAGGGATGCCACAGATCCCCATCGGTTCGGTATGACGCAGTCTTTCAATTACCGTGCACTAACCAAGGCTCCACTGAGAGCCTCATGAGGCAAGAAACTTCCCAATAGAGTCAGGGAAGAAATATGGGTGCAGAGAAACACTGGTACTCTTGTTGGGACTGTGGCTGCAGAAAGAACACCTCTGGCTCAGCTGTTTGGGTATGGGGCAAAACTGCTCCTGAGCGGATTAGCAGATTTGTGCTCAGAATGTAGAGACACACCTGTCCTCAATCCCACAGAAGGGGACCCCCAGCCCAACTCCATCTCAACCCATGTTCCGACCCAGGGCTGTAGCAGGTTCGGGATTGCCTCAGACTAAATTAAGGTGAAACGACACCAAACAATCGATTTAACATTTTATTTAACATTCACTGGAACGACTTAACTTTGAGAACTTGGAAGGAATAAAGGCGTTGATAGCCGGGGCTCCTATCAGAACGTTTCTAAGAAGGAAAAGGAGAAGATGGAAAAGAGAAAGAGAGAGAAAGAGCTGTCACCACCCTTGGATCCAGCCAGGACGATGACGGGCAGGTGCACGCATTCCGGTGGCGGGGGTGCACTGACGGGTGGCCGTGATGATCTTCCAGCGGGGGAGGGGGTGAGGGGGGCTCGAAGGTGGCTCTCTGGGGCCGGGTCGGTTACAGCCTCATCCCCCGCTCTAGTTGTGCCCGTGGGGCCTGGTACAGGCTGGTTCCAGAGAGTTCTGAGTCCTCTGCACAGGCGCCGAGCAGGCGCTAAATGCGAGGGGCGATTGGAAGCCCCTTCCTCAAATAGCGGCTGTGTGACCCCAGCCATGTGTGGTGAGTGCTCACAGGGGCCCTCCTGTCCCTGTGCAAACCGCACCCTGCCCCACACTGTGTTTGAGACATCAACGTACATTAACTCTTTCAGTCCCTCGCAACCCATCACTGTCCCTGCCGGGGTTATTGACTTGCCAAGGCTAATCCTTGAGATGTAGGATGTGCACGGTGGAGCTGTCCTCCATGGCTTGTCATGGCGATGTGAAGCACTGCCACCTCCCCATCCCTGTCCCCTCCGTGGGACAGGCAGCAGGTTTTCTTTGGGGCAGGTTTGGGGTTTGGCATACCTCCCATCGCACATCTCTGGGTGCATCATTTATCCTCTGTCCTGGCAGCGCAGCCACAAGCGCAGGCTCAGCATTGGCCTCGTTCCCAGTTCAGGAGAGCCAGAGAGGTGGGAGAAGGAAGTGCTGGGGTGAGCCAAGTGGTTTCTCTCCATTTCCCTTCCTTTCCTTTCTGTGCTTTTCTCTTTCTCTTTCTTGCCCTTCCCTGCCCTGTGGCTGGACCAGCTCCGCTCCCATCAGATGTGCATCAGCGTTGCCAGGCTTTACAGAACCACGGATGGGGCCTGGGAAGACAAAATGCTCTCACACCCTAGAGAGCAATTTCTGTTTGAGTTGAGATGGGAGGAAGCAAGAGGCGAGCCATCGGCTGGAAGAGAGGGTAGCTGGGCTGCTGCTGGCCTGCCTGTGCTTTCTTCCTCCAACTGGTTAACAAACAGGGTTTCCTCCAGGAATCCTCACTCCTTGCATGTCCCAAAATTCAGGTACATCCTGGCCAGATGTGATCAGAGGAATGGATCCCATCCTCTGTATTTCATGGGTGGTTTAGGGGGTTGTTTGAGCTGTGGAGCTGCCCCCAGAGGGGTGGCCCGATGCCACGGGGCTGGTGAAGCAGGGTGTGCAGCAGAGTCTCCTTCCCCGGCCAGAGGCAGGGGCAATGCGCAGCGCAAGGGGACGTCCCCTGCCTCAGCCCTGGGCTGTAGTGACACGGTGCACTGCCCGCTCATCCGAGGGGGACACTGGGCTCCTGGGGGTGATGAATTATTCAGTAGCCACTGCCTCCTTGGTTGCCTCATGCCACATGAGCTGCACTTCATGTATGCCTGAGCTGCAGCCAGGGATGTACTTGGCACCTCTACATCAGGGAAAATGGAAAAGCACTTTGACGGATGGACGGAGCCAATGTGGATCACTCCTGTAACACCAGAGGAGCAGATGCTGCCAGCGTACACTTGGCTCACCCCCAGTGCCCAGCTTGGCGTGGTCATGGAAGGTGTGTGTGCAAGAAGCCAGGCTGCCTGGCCCTGGGCAGTGCTGCATGGGACAGTACCAGTGCAACCAGGGAGCCCTGCTGCCCAGGGCTTCCTTGCCTCGGTTTTGCTTCCCCCTGTCCCCAGCCTTTTCCCCATCTGGCCTGTGCTATCCTGGCTCAGGGGAACCATAAGCACAGTGGCCACATGCCTGCTCCATGTCTTCCCATTCCTGGATCCTCTCTGCTCCCTCTCCTGCCCCACACATCTATTTGGGACCCTGTGGCCGAGGGCTGCAGCGGTCCTGGGAGATGCTCTGTTGGGATGCACATGCATTGCCAGTCCAGGTGTTCAGATGTGTGTGTGCTCCCCACCTCTGGATGTGTCTTTGCCCTTTGTGGTGGGCACTGATGCTCCTGCGTACCTCCAATGTAGCTGTGGGCAGTGGGAGCTGTTAGCTTGGCTCCTGCATGTGCTGAGCATCCTGCTTGCACCAGAGCAGCTGCTGAGGCCCTGCGTAAATGGCCAGGGTGCCATCGTCCTGCAGAAGCCATACTGCGCTGCTGTCTTTAAAAGCAAAATGGGCAAAAAAGGTTTCGGGTCTGCAGCACACTCCCAGCCTGTGCAAGAAATGCTTTCATGATAGTTGAAGATTCAATGCAAACTGGGCACTGAAGGCCAAAGGCTCTTGTAGCATAAAAAAAGACATTTTCTGAATGTGAGAGCTGATTCATTCTAACAGAGATGGCTGTTCATTTATGAAAGCTTAAAACCTCAGAAACCTCTCACTCCTGTTGAATCTAACGGGGTTATAAGCTCTCCTGTAACCTGCCTGTCCAGGGAAAATAACACATTTACAACACCATCCCTCTAGTGTTGGTGTCTAACCACAGAGAAAGTGTGGTCGTGAAATCAAATATAATTCAGCTAGACCTGGACTTGCAGGCAGCATGGAAGGGCGCAGGAGCCAGCATGGTTCGGCTCCTGTTGTCCAGAACCCCTGGCAACCAAATTCTCACCAAGTGAAACCAGAGGCTTCCTATGGCCTTCCTTATTTTAATCTATGTTGCAATGAATTAAACATGTTTTAATATAAAAAATGAAAGATCAAGGATCAGCAGTAATAAATCCTCCACACTCATTTTCTGTATTAAGCCAGTGTGTACCCAGGGCAAGTGCAATAATTAGAGTCATGCGGTGATTTATTTGGAGGAAGGAACTGAAGGTATTCAGATATCGGCATTCTCAGACTTGGCACGCATTCGTGCCTCAGTTCCCTGCCTGACACGCAGAGAAAAAGACTCCACAACCCAGAAGGTTGTAAAGTAGGTATACTTTATTTTCGATGCACCGGGCGCACAGGGAATTGCTTCCCAAAAAAAGGTGCACACTTGTGTCAGTGGACCTTTCTATATACACAGGAGTGTTTACATATTCATAAGGATTGTGAAAATGCCTATACATATTCATAACCTTTCCCCGAAAAGGTGGACCCATTCCTGGAACTCATTTCCCTAGTCCATGCCCCGGACTCCTCCTTGTTGCTCCTGCGCCGTGATGTCTGGTGGTCGCGTGCGGGGGTCTTTGGGGATGAAGGCAGTGAGGAAGAGGAGGTTAAACTTTTTACCTCTGGGCCTTGGTATGCCATTAATTGCTCACGGCAGCTGTTTGTTGTCCATCCGTGCTCCTGATGTTTCGTCAGTAGCTTGTTTGTTCCATATTTATCCTGCTGTCCTTGTTAGTTTGAGTAATATCTTCCTTCTTTGTGATTAATTCTGTATACTTACATCGTGTGAGATAAAATAAGCTACATATTTTATCATCTATTGTCAAAGATAATCCTTAATTATCAATGCTACTATTTTCGGTGTTTTCCGTCCCTATCTCATGCCTACATGATAAATCTCCCCACAGTGGGTACCCTGCAGGGGTAGGAGCACTGGTGGCAGCAACGCGCAGGTCTGGTATGTGCAATGAGCCTCTAGTCCCAGGCGCTTTCTCCCAACATGAATCAAAGGGCATCTGATAGGCGGTGGGCTGAAAGGAAGGATGCGTTTGGGTTCAGAAGTGGCCTTTGCCTGTCCCAGGAGGACTATAGCTATGTTCCCAGGGGGCTGGTCGGTGTAACATCCGAGGATGGGGAATGGTGCTGGCTCTGGCAGATCCCACAAGAGGCTTGAGCTCATGCAAGCAGCTCTGGCCTGGGGAATCGTCAGTGTTCCTGGGCTTTCACCTCTCTGCCCCTCTCAAGCATTCTCCACTTTTGGCATAAGGACTCTGTCAGGGACTGAAAGAGTTAATGTCTCAAACATTGTTGTGGCTGTGGCCAGATGCAGTCTACAGTCTGCATTCTGCATAAGGGAGGTGGAGGCTGCATGGGGGATGTGCAGCTCTCCAGGCCCATTAAGGACTTGCCAAATATGGCCAGGGTTCACACAGCGGTCATCAGAGGAGTGGGCTTCGGACCACCCCTCACATTAGTGCCCGCTTCGCCACCTGCGCAGAGGACTCAGAACTTTCCGGAACCAGACGCCTCAAGGGGCAGAACTGCAGGTGCGGATTAGACTGTAAAAGACACTGCCTGAGGGAGCCGCGGGGTCAGCCCCCCACCAGAAGACCATCACAGCCGCCTGCCACCGCAGCCCCACCACCAGAAGCCACGCACCCAACTACCCCACTGGAGGATCTGCGCACCCGCCTGTCATCGTCATCGCTGGATCCAAGGGTGGTGATATCTCTTTCCCTCTTTTCTTCTGTCTCTTTTCTATTTTCCTTTTCCTTCTTATAAATATCCCAATGAGAGCCCTGGCTATCAACCCCCTCTATGCTTTCCAAGTTTCCAAAGTTTAAGTCGTTACTCCAAATGTTAAATAAAATTCTAAATCGATTGTTTGGTGGTGTTTCACCTTAATTTAGTCCGAGGGAATCACAAACCTGCTACGGCTCCAGGCCGTAACAGACTCCTGCCCAGGGCTGAGGAAGCTGCTGTCCCTAGCATCATCACTCGCATCATCTCCCAGCCCTGGGAGTGTAGCATTTTCCTAGGCCATTTCCCAGGCTCCAGCGCCAGCACAGCAGGGCCAGCAGTAAGCATCTGCATTTCGCATGCACTGCAGAGAGGAATCCATGGTTACACATATATTTCTATTCTCAGCAGTCATTTTCAGAGTTGTTTATAACTTTTTCCTGTCTTTTCACCCTTTTGGATAGGAGGTGGCATTTTTTTCTCAGCATGTGTATGAATTTTTGTGAGCAGCTGGAGAAGACTTATCTTGCTGGGGAAATGCAACTGCAGGCTTTCCTCCCCAACCACTTCAGCCCAGCAGCATCAGGCAGCAAGGCTGTGAAGTGTGACGGGTGGCAGGTGGGCTTTTGGCTGGTCTGCCAACTCACAGATTCCCCAGCAGCTGGATGAGGCTGTGGGCTTGAAAATATACGAAAGGGGAAGGGAAATAGGCTTGCAAACATCTGGAAGCTTCATGCCAATGATTCCATGGCTCAGTGGCTGCCCCATCCCTTGGCAGCCAGAAATCGCACATGAGAGGCTTTGTAGATGCCTTTCAGTTTTCCCCAGGAGGCACAGTCCCCTCTGGAAATTCACTCCGCATGTGTACAGAGTATCTTTTTCCTTACCCCAAGCAGCAATTCATAGATGCCCCAGGTACGTGGATCACAAGCAGAAGTCCTTGCCCTGAGGAAAGTGGAGGCTTTTGCCTTCTCTTTACATGGGAAAAAGGGGAACATCAGTAGCTACGCAAAGGCCATGAAAGCACAAGGTCCATCAGTTCATGCAGTGGCAAGTGTGGGGTTTGCGGGAAGCAGGCAGCTGGCCCTACTGCACCTCCCAAGCAGAGGCATACACATCCACTAATGTCACCCATAATAGGTCCCAGAAGTCAAGGGGATCCCAGACTTTGTGCTCCAGGGCTTGTAGCAGTCTCTACCAGATGGGCAGCGGGGTGCCAACCCTGTTGCCCCAGCCCCACTTCTGCACTGCAGCGACTCTGTGCCCACCCCAGCACTGCAGTCCCGGCTTCTCCTGCAGCAAAATCACTCAGCATCATGCCCCTTCAACCAACATTATAAACGCTCCAGGCTGGCGCAGGCCGTTGCTGCCCCACGGGGATCAGCACAGGGCTCCTGATATCCCAATCCCACCAGCATGAAACACTGCGAGTTCTCACTATCTCACCACACATCTCATGATGTTTGTTTTTTTCCTTCAGACTTCAAGAGCATGGGACTGCATGAGGAAATGATTTTTTAATGTATTCTTTAAGGACTGAATTCCAAGATCTCATAAACACCCAGGGAGGCTTGAGGATACACACCTAGAAGCAGAAGATAAGAATCCAAGAGCTGGTATTTAAAAATTAATGAATCAGGCCTTTCAAGTCGATCCTGTTCTATTTAAAAGCCTGATTCTTGAAGGACCACTGCTCGCTGCAAAAGTACTCTGTGCTTGGCGTCAGCCCTGGCATGTGGCATGGAGCCCCATCAGGGGCACAGCGCAGATGCCCCATTGCCAGCTGTAAGCTGTAAGTGCAGGGGCTTCCAAATCTTTCCAGGGGTGGGCTAGGATAGGGGTTACAGCTTTCCCTGACACAGCACTGAAGGATAATAACTTGACATAATTCCTGCCAAGGGCAGATCACTGCAAAGGTTGGTGTGGAAAAGAAAAATTTAGATCAAATGTTCTCAAGTCTCCTTGAGACTCCACACAGGAAAGCTGGAACAACCCATCCTTTTGTGAAGGGGGAAGTCCACTCCTGAACCATATTGCTGGGGCACCTGGAGCTGGATGGTGCCAGGTCCTAAATTAACTCAAAACATGGAGATTTTTCCCTTCCTTAAAGCAGTGGCAGCCAAAAAGAAGGTCTAAGGGATCCTTGCTTTTTGGACAGTGCCTGCACCCCGTGGTGATGTCCTGGCTGCTGCTCAGAAGAGGGAGAAGCCTTCCCTGCCCTCAGAGGATGGAGCTGGAAGAAACCTCCCAGTGGAAGAGACTTACATTTCTTTCAAATTTAAAAATTATCAATAATTCCCATAACTCCAGCAGATGAGGCTTCCTTACTTATCACTTGATATCACAAGACTGATGCTTCCAGGGCTGGCAAAGGTGTGCATAGCTCTTAAATGTCCTGCCATTAAATCCCAGTCTCCTTCAGCTTGTCTTGGTAGATCCAGGGCACTTGGCACTGCTAGGAGCCCAAAGTAAAGCACTGCAGCAGCATGGAGAAAGAAGACAAATAGATTTTTTTAAGCTGCTATTTGGTTTTTCCCTCTTTTGCAGAGATGGGCTGAAAAGAGTGAGAGCCTATTGCATTGAACTCTCCATCTTCAAATGCTTGCCATCAAAATAGAAACGTATCTGAGATCTTACAAAAATGGATGGAGTAGGCAGGTGAAGCCCTGGGCCAAGCAGAGCTGACCTGGGGGTGGCAGGGAGGGCATTGGGCTGCTGCGCTTGGAGCAGCTGCCATGTTTGGCTGGGAGCATCTCTCTGTGCCTGTTAGTTGACATGCTAAAATGGATGGAGGTGCCTTTTGATGTTCCCTTCGAATCACTCCTCTCTCTTCCTTCTCATCCCCAGGGTATTTTATTGGACTTCATAATAAAGCTGGAGCGGGGGCGGAGGGGGAAAATTTCTTTGAGTTTTTTGTAAATGAGTAGAATCTTATCATCTGTCTGCTTCCTTTTTAGATTTACCCTGTAATGTTATTTATAAGCTGAATACCAGTAAGTGATCGATAACTGAGAGAGGCTCCTTCTGATCTGCAACCATTGAAAGTCAATCTGTTCACATACATGCAGGTGTGGAAGCTGCTTTTTGGGTGTAAATGTGCTGTTGTGAGAGTCCAGCATGATCCCCTCCATGCAGATCGAACCAGGGGTCTGACAAGCCCCAGTTGTCCTCCCAGGTGTCCTCCTCCCTGAGCAGGAGGGGACTACGGACACCACCTCTCCTCCCACTCAGCCCACTATAAATCAGGAGCAACACTTCTGCTTGGGGAGATGTGACCAGTCGCTGGATCCACGGGAACCTTGGGCTGGCACGCTGGGGAACACTGCAGCCCTTGCTTGCTGCTTATTAGCAGGGCTGCTCTCCACTGGGGTTGCTAATCTCACTGTTTCTTGCTGTCCTCTCACGTTCAGCTTTGCCTTTTAAGGACCTGAGCATACGGGCAACCCTAGGGCATCTTTATTTAAAAATCAATCAATCAATCAAATTTTTAAGAAGAGCTGCAGGAAGGATGGAGAGAAGACTTGTAATCTCTTTGTTAATCTGTAGTCCAGACGTGGCAAAAATCAGATGGCTATATTCTGATGTTACCTCTCATGTGATCACCCCAAGACAGGGGGGCTGGGACATGGATACTTGCCCAACCTGCCTGCCCACTGCCTCTCCCTCAAGTTCCCATGCTGGCTGAGGGACAGCTGGGACAATGCCTGCTGGGTCCCAGCCTGTTGCTGCCTCCCTCTCAGTGCCTTCTCCTTACTCAGCAGTAGTATCCTCCCCCAGCTCATCCATCATCCCAGATTAGCCATTAGTAAAGCCACCTATTTGCAGGGCTGCAGCTTAAATGAATTGTGTTAGTATTCCAGCTACCGCAATGAACGGCCTGACATTGATACCATTTTGGATCGCAGGGAGAAAGCAACCAATTATTTTGTTCCCCTGCCTGCTGCCAGCACCCAGGCATGCGGGACTGGAGCACACTCTGACCCCTTAATGGCATTTTGAAACCCTGGTCAAGAGAATGGTGCATTTTGTTTTGCTCCATGCATGGCAAGCACCAAATGGGTGTTATTACAACCCGCCATGGTGGGACAGGCTGTTCCCCACCGCTGTCTGGCTCTGCCTGCTGGTCCCTGCACCCCTCCTGTATTGCACCGGGTCTCTCCTGCTCCCTGCCCAAGCCACCTTCTGCCATGGGGAGCACTGCAGGTAGTCCAGCCCCTCAGGCAGGCAGGGGAAAGGATAGCAATTATGTGTATAAGGAAGAAACTTAATTGGAGTCTTAAATTCATCCACCTAAGGCCATCAAGTTCCCAGCACCAGTACATGTCTCTTGCTGGCTTCCCCTATCTCATGTATTTAAAATAGCAGCAATAATTAGATGAGGGTTCTTTGCCCTCTCACCAGCATCTCATTCTGTGTGGAGCACGCTCAGGCAGATGGCAGGGCATGTGGTCCTCTGCAGACCCAGCCGGCCGTGCCGGACAGTCAGCTGCAGAGCATCTTCTGGCTCTCCTGCTGCAGCTCGAAGCTCTCCTCCCACTTGGGAAATGATGGGAAATGGTGTGAAATGGCTTCAGTCACCCACCATCTCCAACATGATGCAGCGTGGCTGGGCTTGTGAAGGGGGAAAGTGTCCTGTCTGCTAGATGCAGGTCGCTCAGGGTCAAAAGAGCAATCAAGGGCAATGGTGCCGTGTCTTGTTTTAAAGCACTGTGTCCCCCAAACGCTCTCCCTCTAGACAGCCATCCCAAAGGCATGGTCACTGGGAGGGGGTGAGCAGGAAGGACAATTTCCCTGCCCACTGCCTCAGTTTTTGCGGAGCTGGTGAGAGCACAGCTCTTGGTGGCAAAGCCAGCATTCACTGGTGACCACTTGTTGCAGCAGTTTCTGTTCCTGAGGCTGAATATAAAGAGAAACAACAGGCTGGCACATGCTGGGGCTACTCTTAGTTCCCTTCAGCTGCTGTTAAATTCAAGGAATAACGATTTCAGGGCAAACAATCTCGTTTCCTTGTTTACAGCACTCATATTCAGAAGTCTCCAGCTCTTTGGGATCCTGAGTAGACACTTTCTCCCCTTGCTGATCTCTGCCTTTCAGGCCCCAGAAAAGAGAGATGCAGAGCTCATCTCACACTCACGTAGTAAGAGGGAACTCTCAGCTGCTTCCTCTTCTGCTCGATGGCTGTGTGCGCTTTAATGACTTTGTATGTGCTTGGAAAACTTTTTCACTCTATAACAATGCACAAAGCAAAGGAAGTGTCATAACCAAGCTCCACAGCAAGGCAAATGCTATGGGACATGATGTTCTCCTTGGCACGGTGTCCCAACTCAGCTGCAATGGCAGGGCTGGAGGATAGCTTTCAGATGTTTCTGTGAACAGCAGGATTGCACGGCTTTTCTCTGTGCAGGTGTTGAGAAGCAGACTGAATGGAAGATACCGGCTAAATATAAGCTCTGATTTAAAAGATAAGTGAAAGTAAGTGGTTTCATTGTTTTGGAGCAAGGACCTCCAAACTGTTCACTGGAAGAAGCACAACCAGCCCCAGCAGAGCCAGTAATTAAAGGTAACTGTAGCCCGAAGCACTCACAGCACTAATAAAGCAGTGAATGGAGATTACGCTCCCCCTGCTGCGACTGTAAAACCAGCACTCCCCGGCAGCTGGGCATCCGAGGGAGTACCCGGCTGCAATTGCACTGAAAGCACTAATTGGAGAGGAAGATTTCTCTCCATCGTTGCTCACGGGACAGTGAGCCAGCCCGAGGATCAGCCATGCGGGAGGAAGGGAGAAATGCAGATGCTGCAGCTGGAAGAACAGAAACGCAGTGCAGGCAGCCTCACCCGCAGATTATTTCCCCCAAGAGCTGCCCAGAGAAAGCCATTTTTGCCCAAAAGGGCAAAAGAGGCTCACATAAGCATCAGCTGAACAACACAGCAGTCTCTCTCTAGACAGCAGATCTGTGTGCTCTGGGAGGTCATTCCCCGGCCATCCCAAGCACCCGTGGCAGGGCCATGGCCGATGGGCAGCAGCACCGTCCAGCTGCCACCTGCCTGCCCTTCACCAGTCCATCTCCCCACGCGGTGAGCAATCCCCAACCTCCCAGGAGAGAGGGAAAGTGTTTCTTGAAGAATAATCTTTACTGCATTCACTTAGCCTTATCAGGTTTTGGAGTAGGCTGCAGTATTTAAATGAGGTGAACTGAAAAGATTTAAGAGGTAGCAGGAGGCCTCTTGAATAGAATGAAAGGAATCATCTACAGCGACGGAGAGAAGAGACAGTGCCTGAATGGGTAAGGAAAGGAAAGCTCTGATGAGCAGTGAGCCACAGCACTAGTTAGACACTCGCAGCACAGGGGATGCTGTGGACATGCATCACATGCAGGAGTTGCGCTGGCACTGGTGGGAGCCCTGCGGCTTGAAACATGCAAAGTGCATCCATCTGCAACATCAGCCTCCTTCAAAGATGATGTTCTGCCCCATCCGCAGGTCAGGAGTCCACATAGGTCCTAAGGTACTTGAGTGAGCAGCACTGTCCCTTGCAGCTCCTGTTCAGGACATCTGGTGCCCTTTACTTAAAAGCCAGGCAGCTTTGACATAGGGATGGCTTCTTCACATGAGGTGAGAAACACCTTATTAGTTGCAGAGGGCACGCCTCCTCAAGCATGACAGGACCTCGGTACTCACAAAACTGATGTCTCTAGACCTCTGCTAGGCTGCTTCTCCTTGTCCCTGCTTCACAGCTAGGGAAACTGAGGCACAGAACAGATCCAGGATTTAAAAAAACAAACAAACAAACAAACTCAGAAAAAAAAGAAAAAAAAAACAAAACTTCAAAAGTGAGATCACAGGAGTCTAGAGCAGCAGAGAGACAAAACACATAAAGGCAGTTACAGCAGCAGGGATGCTCCTGGCAGGCAACAACAGCCCACAGCATCTGTGGCATGCAAGGCGTCTGAGCGTGCTGCGGGGGGTCTGCATTACACATCCAGCAGTGGCTGTGAGCTGCTGGTGAGCAGAGCCAGGGGAAAAGGAGCCACTGGGAACACAGTCGGGTCTGCTGTGGCGTGCCTAGCTCCAAATCCACACACCGCAGGGAAGCGGCAACCTCCAACCACCAGCATATTCTTACCTCAGCCCCGTTCTCCTTCCTGGGCTCTGCGGAGGGTGGGGCATTGCCTTGGTGCTCTGGCCATGCAAGGCATTGGTTTGCTACCTTGGAGAAAAGGAATGACTGCTCACCCCTGGCCCACGAGGATTTTCAAACACAAGTGCCACCTCAGTCCTCTCCCTCCCAAGGCACACAAAGAGGCTGAAATAATTTGAAAGCCAGGGCAGATGCTGTGAAGCCTGGATAGCAGGTAGATAGCTCTGTAGGCATCTAGATCCCCTTGAAAATTTGAAACTGGCTCCTGAGCAGGATTGGGGTCTCAGAGTGTTCAAGCAGCTTGAGCAGAGCAGCTTGCCCAGGGGAAGCTCACAGCCAAGGCAGGAGCTGGAGGCAGATATGGGAAATCCCAGACACATGCACTAGCCTTCAGCTTCTCTCCAAGCCTGTGGGGGTTTGCAACCCCATTCCCCATGTTCTCAGCCACAGTTTGCCTTCTCTCCCCTCCCCGCATGAAAGCTGTACCCTGACATCAGCAAACTAAGTACCTGTCCAGGAGAAGAAAGTAAGATTGATTTTACTCCAAATGCTGCCAAATGCATAAAGGCAACACACTGGGAAAAATAAGGCAGGCAATTTTATCCTACTTGCTTTCAGCAACAGTGACATTAGGTGTTATTTGATATAAGAGAAGAGCCAATATATCCAAAGTGAAGGGCAATTATTTAAACTGGTGTCTTTAGAGGATCTGTAAGTGGTTCAGAACAGGAGTGCTGGGGAACAGGTCTGACTCAGGATCGTATTTATCAAGGGCCCAACACATTTCTTGATGGTTTCACCCTAGTCCAGACTTCCCATTTAAAGAAAACCCCAGGCAAGATTTCCAAAAGCAGCACTCTCCTGACTTCTCTCTGTCATCTGTAACCATCAGCTGGATTAGCACTAAAAGTCAGCGCCAGAAGATTTTGCAGACCCTGTGTTTCCAGCTAGGAGTGAAGGGAGAGCCCTGTTCATCTCGCAGAGCGTGAGCTCTGGAGCCCCAGCCTACTAACATAAATGCCAGTTGCTAAGCCTCCAGCTGGCCTTTGTGGGTGTCTCTGGTACAGTAATGCATTGCCAAGATTGTGAAATATTAAATGAGGCGTTAGAGTCAAAAGAACAAAATTACGCATCTGAAGGCTGCTTTCCAGTACTCTCAGGGTTTGGCTCTGACTGCCTGTGATGTAAACGGGTATGGATTTATAGCAAACCTGCCCCAGCATGGATGCCAGCGCTGACAGGGAACAGGAGGTTGCTCCTGCTCGGTCCCCAAGAGCCCACATCTCACGCCTACCAGAGGAGAGTGCAGGTCCACGAGCTCCAGCCAGATGCTAAGTGTGCTGCTGCGCTGCCTCTTGGTAATGCCAGGTCCCTCTTGGTAATGCCAGGTCAGGCTCTGCTCAGAGCCACCCCAGCTCCCTCTCCTTTCAAACCAGAGGTGGGACTTTCAGGGCTCAGAGCTCCTCACAGAGCCTGAGGCAGAGAAGGGTGATAGATGAAAGCTCCTCAGTGCCAGACTATTGCTTTCCCCATAAGTCCACTCTATTTTGCCACATGAATAGCCAGCAAGCCTCAGTAGGAGGCTGCTGTAGGTGCTTGTGAAAAGCCCCAGTCACTGCCTTGGTACATCCACTGGCATCAAAGCAGCTTTGCAAGATTGAGCTTCGCAGACCTGATCTGCCAGAAATGAAGTAAGGAGGCTCTGCCAGAATGGCAGAGACATCCTGAAGAGCAAGCAGGAAAACAGAGCAGGTCCAGAGGGGAGAGATGCTGAGATACTGCAGGCATGGAAATCCAATTCCTTGTTAAACTGGTAAAAGGCAGAGCTTTGAAGGTAATACTGATAGGATAACACCTCTCAAATAGAGATGAAGCTGCAGGCTGGAGATGCAGAAAGGCACTCGTGTGTACACATGGGCATGTAGAGGAAGATGATTGAGAGAACCCATAAGCGCAGCACTGGAGAACATGGAAATTAACACAGAAGACAGCCTCGGAAATTCAAATAACCAGTGCCATGTAATGGGCTGAATGCACCTTGAGCAGCAAGCTGCTGAGTATTCTGCAGCTACACGAGGGAGATATGATGCCCAAGACATGAGGAACAGCTGTTAGGATCACTCAGCTTCTGAGGCTTTTTAGGACCTATTTTTGCAATTCTGTGCAGTTATTCTGCAGGATGTTCAGCCCCCACCCTTCTCCAGAGAGGCTCATCCTTTTCTCTTGGCATAACCTCTCCATTTGTTTGAGGTGGAAGACAGAGGCCTGGATGATCACATAACCTGAGGGCAGGTTTCCTGGCCTCAGATCTCCAGCCAGCTCCTTGCAGCAGCAAAGCCCAAGAGGACCTAGTAGCAGGTCTCCAATCTCATCCCAGGGGATGAGGGCAGAAGGGAGCTGTGCTCCTCCATACACCTGTACCAGCCCTGCAGCTGCTACTCCAGCACTACCCCACTAGTCCCATCCTACAACGCTATTATTCACAATAACCCCTCTGCCATGTTGTTACGCACGGAGCTGTTATCCATCAGCATCCTGGCAGAGAGCTGGGAGCTGTAATTACAGTCTGCTCTGTGCAGTCTCTCGGGTGCTTTGGCTGGGTACAGTGTCCATCATGCCCTTGAGTACCACGTGAAGCTGCCTCCTCTGGCACTGCGGCCTCCTATGTCAGCACAGCTTCTCAGCCCCAGCTTTGTGTCGGGGCCAGCTCTACCAGCAGTTCTGCGGGACGAGGGAAGTCCTGAGCTGAGGCACACGAAGGCACATCCATGCCTGCAGCCAAGCACCCCAGACTCCAAGGGCTTGAATGTCACCGAGAGGGTCTGGCGGAGTCAGTGCTCACCAAAGCTGGGTGAGATCTGTTGTGTTGTAAAGGAAGGATCGTGGCAATCCCAAGCACAAATACAGGCTGTGAGGAGAACAGATGGAGAGCAGCCCTGAGGAGAAGGACTTGGGAGTGCTGGTGGACGAGAAGCTCAACATGAGCTGGCAATGCGCCCTTGCGGCCCAGAAGGCCAACCGCATCCTGGGCTGCATCAAGAGGAGAGTGGCCAGCAGGTCGAGGGAGGTGATTCTCCCCCTCTACTCTGCCCTGGTGAGACCCCACCTGGAGTACTGTGTCCAGTTCTGGAGCCCCCAACATAAGAAGGACATGGACCAGTTGGAGAGGGTCCAGAGGAGGGCCAGAGGAGGGCTGGAACACCTCTCCTATGAGGACAGGATTTGAGAGTTGGGACTGTTCAGCCTGGAGAAGAGGAGCCTCTGGGGAGACCTTATAGTGGTCTTCCAGTACCTAAAAGAAAGATGGGGAGAGGCTGTTCAGTAGGGCCTGTTGT
>JAAGAY010004389.1:19954-51603 GCA_011801015.1 Ardeotis arabs | reverse complement strand
ACAGTTCGTTGGTGCTCGCTCTGTTGAGTTACACTCTGTGCCTTATCAGTGCCAGACAGGGCTGGCAGCCTGCTTTGTTTCTTGTCCAGCTCTTGCAGACAAGGTTTGATTCCTGGTGTTCTACTGACAGCAAGGTTGCTGTGTTATTGACATTAAAACTGCTCTATCGCTTTCATCTGTATCTTAAGTTAAATCTAATTTGTTGGTGTTGCAAATTTGTGCTGTTGCAAGACATTTGAAATGCCCGAATTGCTTTACCACTTGGCCTGAGGAAGCCCTCAAGGTCATACTGGACTGATTCACGTCGCTCTGTGTAAGAGATCTGAGGGCTTCTGCTGTCACCCCTTGGAGTCTGTGTACTTGTTTTTTCTGCCAAGAATAATGTAGGATCCAAAAAAAGTTACTGTCCTTTAGTGAAATGAAAAAATAAGTAAGCCTGTAAGAGTTTGTCATCCATGAAGGGTAAGAGATTCTTATCTTCGTGTTAGGAAGCCTAGTGCGAGTGCTAGGCCTGTGCTGCAGAAGAGCTCTGTGTTGCCTTGAAATGTATTTTTTCTGCCTAATGATTCGATGTGAATGACAGGTCAGATGTCAGCTTACATTTTAGCAGATATTCTTTGAACTGCGGATTGTGAGAGAGGAACGATGCACAGAGCAAAGCTCGTGTCACTCAATCTCCTGTGTTGCTTCTGCTTTCTGAAGAGTTCTTGGACCTTTTTCATGGTGATCCCAGCTTTCAGAGCAAATGAGTGAGAATAGTTGAGCAAAAAAAGTCACAGTAAAAGACTGTAACACATTTTATACTAGTGGAGTTGAGGGTGCTGCATGTAAATACAAGTTCTCAGCTGATTACAGCCTTTCTGACCTTTGCAGTAGTGACTTCTGCTGATCTGACCGGTAATTTGGCTCGTGATGTAGTACTATTTCTTCATCTTTCACCAATATATGTATTTTTTGCCAACACACTTGTGTAAACTGAGTGCTCTATTTTCAGGTGCCCTTTTCTGCCAGGTAGTTTTTCGAATTGCTGCAGCGACTATGTTTTGCTGAGTTCAGTTTTTGATTTGTAGTATCTTCTAGTTTCTTGGTTGCTGTATTCAACGCACAGTTTCAACGGTATAGTAACATATTGACCTAGATTTCTGTGATCGAGCTGTCCTGTGTGCTAGGCCAGCAAGGTTCCTGCTGTCACAGCAGACCTCTTCTGTGCTGGGCGTGAGCCCAGATGGGGCTGCTACTGCTTCCTCTCCCAACTCTTTGCTTCCTGGTTATGGCAGCTGGCCTCTCTGCTGGCTGCATCTGCAGACTCCTCTGTTCTGCCTCTCCAGTCCCTCCGTTTCGGGAGCCCAGGTCCCTGTGGCCCCTGTGGCAAGGGCGTAAGGGAGACTACAGTGGGCATGACCGCCCCTGGGGAGCGGAGCTGCTTCCAGCAGCAGGGCAGCAGCGTGTGTTCAGGAAGGCTGGAGAAGGTACCAGCCCCTGGGCAGACAGGACCTGCTCAGTTTGGAGAGGGACAGTCTGTCTTTGGTGAGACAGTGACGAGTGGTTTGTACGTTGTGGGGCTCTCCCTGGAAGCTGGTTTCTGCTGCCTGCCGTGTTCCTCTGAGATAACGTGGTTTTGCTAATAGCTTTTCTGTTACCACAGGTTTTCAAGAACCCCCATGAAATTGTGACTGTGTTGCTGATTCAGACTCTGGGAGCATTGGTGCCTTCCATCCCCGTCTGCCTCAGCACTGCCATGGAGAGAACGGGCCAAGAGACCAAGCTGACCAAGCTGCTGGAGCTCTACGATGCTACCACCCACTTCGCAAAAGGGCTGGAAGTGGCAATGCTGCCAAACCTCAGTAAGGCCTTTGCGCTGTCATTCTGTCCTGTCAGCTCCTGTGAAAAGTTCCGTTGTGGGATTTTGTGTAGTTTTATGTGAAAGGAGGGATTATATCTCCTACAGTATTGACCAGCTGATGGCGTTTGCACCTTGGTGTGCGTGCCTGGGTGTATCTTACACTGGCGATGCTGACACAGTACTGACTGAGTTTGCTGGAGCGGGCCTGTTCTGAGCATGCTTGCTGTCCTCAGTAAATAATATTTAGCACTTTTCCTTTTACAAGCATTAGTATTTCTTCTGTCTAATGGATGAGGAATGTCTCTAGGGAAGCTATCTGTGAAACCTAATGCAAAGATCACAAAGCATAAAAGTCAAGGAGTTCCCTGGAATTAAGTCACACCTGACTAAACAAGAGAAAACGTGCTTGAAAGCTGCATCCGTTGGATTCTTAATTTTTATTTTGTAGTTTTTCTGTTGCTACTGGCTTATGTTTTAATCAAGTGAAAATTCAGGGCCAAATACTGTTTCTGAACCATTGGCAGTTTATTCCCTGCAGCGTCCTCGGAGTTTGATTCCAGATCTAACCTGTGCTTTCCTTGCCCTGTGATGTTTGTCATCTCGGTTTGGTCATGGCTTGATGAATAATTCCTGCAAGCCACAAAGTAGTGTGGTGGTGTGTTTACATAGGTTTGTGCCTGACTTGAACTGTTGGCTTTTTATAGTCCTTTAGTAATCTGGTAGGGCCCCTTCGAAGACTGGGTATGGGAAAATCCTAAATTAGAGCTAATGGAGCATTCCTAATGCTGTGTTCCCTGTGTTTGGTTCCTCATAACATTGTCTTGAGCTGTTTAAACCCAGATTCTTACTTGATCATGTAAATTATGATTACTGTGCAATTTCAGTGTGTATGACTGTCATTGTGTCTGTTGTCTTTGTGATTGCATGCTCTTGTCAGTCATGTTCTACCCTTGGCTTAGCTTAATTTGTGTTTTGTAATAGAAATTATTAAAAAGAACTTGGAAAAATGATGTCAAATTTTAGAAGATGATGGAACAGGAAGCTGCTGAACTGTTACCCGAGCGTGTTTAAAAAAAAAAAAGAAAAAAGTTCTTTATTTCCATCTGTTTTGCTATTGTAAGATATTTGGGAAGAGAGATACCTCAAGAGTGGAAGGGCCAGGTGACTCAACAGAACAGGGTCAAACCAGTTCCTACATATATGTACGTGAGGGGAGGGTTCAGTTATGATTCAGAGGATAATTCAGGTCGGAAGGGACCTCAGGAGATGATCTAGTCCAACCTCCAGCTCCAAGCAAGGTCTGTTGTGAGTTCAGACCGTGTTACTCGGCATTGTCCAGTCTGATCTTGAAAACATCCAACCATGGAGATAGCACAGGCGTTGGACAACCTGCTCTGTTGCTTGCCTGGCTCAGGGCATAGAAACTTTCTCTTCTGTCCGGGATTCAAAGTAATTCTGGTTTGCTGCTATAGTTTGAGTTTGACAAAACTTCACAATAACAGCTAGTGCCCCGTTCTGATTGGAAATAATCATTCAGACCTGGCTTTTGTTTGGGTTTGCAGCTCCCTGCGCAGAGCAATGGCACTGAAGTGCCGAGTTCGTGGTTCGTGTTCTGCTCTGGCTGCTGAACGCTGTGAAGCAGCAGTGCTATGTGAATTGGGTTAGTGTCAGCTATTTTAACCATGAACCAGGCTTTCTGAATAATGAGGATTGCCCCTGTTTTAAGTTGTGGGAGTCATGTGTTTCACTGCTCAAATGGTTTCGATACCTTCCTCTTACTGTAGGCTGGAATGATTAATAGATTTTTGTCACCCAGGCTGTTTTGGAGCAGTGAGTGATAATTTTCTCAAGGCACTTGTTGAGGTAGAACATCTTTGTTTTAGGAAGCAGGTAGAGATAATAACCTTGTTTTTAAAAAAATGAAAAAAAAAAATATCTGTGTAGTTGAGACTTAAAGCTGTTGGGCAACATTCCAAGCCTGTGTAGGCAGCGTGCTCTAATTGAAGAACTACTGCATGTTCCTTCAAACAAGGTTTTTGGTAACATGTTCATCTATTTGTAAACTAAACATCTGATTCTTTGTAGAGGAGCAGAACCTGGTAAAAGTGATGGAGCTGGTGGAAGCGGTGTATGGTCCGTACAAGCCCTATCAACTGGAGTATGGAGACCTGGAAGAAGAAAATCTCCTCATTCAGATCAGTGCCGTGCCCTTGGTAACGTAGCAGTCTTCGTTCAGCTACACAGGGCGAGGCTTGAAGCCTCTGCGAAATGTCTTTGTCATTGTTATTGCTGTCTTTCCTCATCTCATTTTTTGGTAATATTTCCTGTTTGCAGTGTATTTTGACACTGTTAAGTAAATTTTGTTTACGAGATGAAGTCAATTTCAGCAGCACTGTCAGGTCAGAGGTAACTCATTTCCTATGGTCCTTCGTCCAGTAACCAGCACTGTGTGGGTCTGCTGGAGAAAGACTTTACCAAAATATTGCCAAGAGCCTGCTTCAGGTTCAATAGAATTTATTAAGAGCAAGTCTGGGGGCAGGAAAGTCCTTTTTGTGGAAGATTCTGTTGGTGGCAGAATGGTTTTTCCTTGGAGACTTGGTAAACACCGGATTCGACAGCCTGCCTCGATTAACAGTCGCTGTGCGGGAGGGTGGCAGCAGCCAGCGTTGTTCTCCCTGAAGCGTGTCCCCGGCTGCAGGATACCGAGGGGACGGTGTGTTACACGAGGTGTCTAATGCCTGGACACTCACTAACAGAAGAGTCAGGCTCAACTTTGTTGTTGTTGTTTAGGAGCATTGGGAGGTAATTGACTGTGTCCAGGAACTGAACCATTCCGTCAACAAACTCTTCATTTTGGCTTCTGGAGCCGTCGACAACTGCATCAAGCTCACTGACGGACTGGGAGTGTGTGGGCTCCTTAAGGCCCTGAAAGCTCTGTTCACCAAGTAAGGTGCTTTTAGTTACGCTGCTGCGTTTGTCCTAAGGGAGTAGCAAGTATTCAGCTTGTGGCCAGGGGCTTTGTAGTTTATGAAAAATGGCTGGAAGTGGAAAGTATCCGTAACCGTTACATGAATCATCTGACATCCCTCCTACCACTTCGTTCTGGCAGTGACTGTTTCTTAGGGGAAAAACGGAAGCTTTTACGGCTGAATGCAAGACTTTCCTCAGCTATTTTCTATTCTAGTCGGACTGAATTTTCATTTTTAATAAATACTTTTGGAGGGAAAAATGTTTCCCAAAGCAGAGTGAGACAAAGACAAATTAGGCTGGTGAAAGCAGAACTCGGTGAGGAAACGTGTGCTTACTGGGACAAGTGACCTCACGTTGAGCATCCCCCTGTAAGGGGGGATACCCTAGGGAGCGAGGTTCTCTGGAAGTTCTTGCCTATCGGTGTCAGCAGCAGCCGCCTTGGGTAGTATTCCGGTACTGATCACCTCCCTATTCTTTCCTGATACTGGAAAAGCTGCTGACAAGGGGTGAATCAAACTGTTACCTTCCTGCCCTGTGAGAAAGAGGGAAGAGGAAAGCACACTTCTCTGATCTCACCTTCTTTATAGGCAATTACATAGCAATGTGCGTGGCTCCAGCTTATGGGCATTATTTAAAAAAAAAAGGGGGGGGTGTGGGAAACAAAATGTTCTCCTTTTTATCCGTGTTCTCATCGAGGGAGTAACTGAGAAAACAGATTCATGAGATTGTTGTCACTGTGTTCCTGGAGTAAGGGCCAAGTGATGTTGAAGTAGCAGTAGCCTTATAAACTATTTGTGGTCCTTCCTAGAAGATATGACTAGTGCAGTGGTGACAAAAATGCCTTACTCATGCCTTGTGTCGGGAGTGGAGAGTTCCTGGGAACCCAGAGGTGACAAATCGGAGTCGCCACACAATGCCTGCTGCTCTGAGTTTCTCCCTGTCTTCTGCGTAGGCTGGAGGGGGCTGGGGCTGCTCAGTTCATCACATCCCTGTGTTTGGACTGCAACAGTGCCTCTTCTGAACTACTTTTAATATTTCTGTTTCTTGTTGGGCCCGTGTAGAGGAGCGAGCGAGCGAATCGCAGCACACGCGGTTATGCTGCTCTCCAGCCCGTTTTTTTGTGCTGGTGCTTGTCTCTTCCCCGTTTCTCACTACAGGTATACATCCGACTTCACAAACACACTGCAGTCTATACGACAGAAATGTAAACTGGATGATGTCCTGTCAGATTCCCTTTTCCAGGAGGACTGGACTGCATTCCAAAACTCTGTCCGGTAAAGGGGATTTTTTTGCCTGGCTCAGAAGTGATGTTTGTGTCAGAGTCGGAAGGGAATTACTGGGGGTCAGTTTACACGAGTTCTCAGTGCAGAACGCGGGGCTGTGCCCGCTTAGCTGCGGTGCTGCTGGGAGCAGCAGTACTGGTGACTGGGTTTCGGGTTGCTACTGGCACAGTAAGTGCTGTGAGGCTCTCCACCCTGTCGGGAGCAAGGCTGCGTATTATATCACTTGAAATAGCAGCTGCTCTTAGAATTTATCTCAGTGACAGTGAGCTGGCCTTAGCCATGGTGCCAAGTAGCATGTGGATGAGGCTGTTGGGGAAAAAAAATTCAGTATGTTATCAAATGGATGCAAAGTTAACAGCCAGATTAACTCCTGACAGATGTGTCCCCTGTGGGCTGCAGTTTGGTGATTGCATTTTATAATTACCTGATACGTGTCCGAGGTGGGTTGTCTGGAGGGGTCCGGCGCTATCTGCCTCGAATCTCACATCATGGTTTTGTCTTGTTCTTTCCCAGGATAATTACTACTTGCGGTGAGCTCCTTCGTCAGTGTGGAGACTTTGAGCAGCAGCTGGCCAACAGGTAAGTGTTGCTAAACTTAATTCATGAGCTGTCAATGTAGGTACCGAGTTGAAAGAAAATAAACCCAAGGTGCTTTTGTTGCGTAGAATATGGAGGGAAGGCAGAGCCACTGTGATTTCCCCCACGCCCCCTCCCCATCTTTTGAAATGCCAGAAGTGGGTCACAAACTGTTCCACTCAGTCGTGTGCCCCGAGACACTCGCAGGAATCCTTTTTCTTGGATACCTGGCTGGGCAATAAATGGACTGCTAGATTGGGGTCAGGAGGGAATTTTCCACCAGATCAAATTGGCAAGATTTGCACCCCCCTTGTGACATGGGGCATGAATCATGTGCTGAAATGAATCTAGGCGTGCCTTAGCTGATTGATTCTTTGTGACTCGAGGAGCGTCAAGCGCAGGCAGCAGGTAGATCTTTTGTTGCTCATAAGCAGTGCACTGTTCAGCCTCTGGTACGTCAAAATGCTTTAGCCAGAATTGAGTGCCTCTGCCTGGTGCAGGACACAGTGGCCTGCAGCGCACGGGAGGCTGGGTTTGTTCCCTATTTGCTAGACATTCTGAGAGTGCAATCGTCTCTTTTTCATCTCAATATTTTTGCAGTTTTTGAGTTGCTCTCGTGGTAAACGTGAGTTATCTGTAACTAGTGTCTGCCACGAATTAATGTGCTCTCCCTTGAAGTAAGGTAAAGGTGGTGTTGGTCCTTGGGCCGAGGAGAGTAATGGTGCTCATTTCAGAGGGCTCTGTTGGTGACTTTTGTGTCCTTGTTTTCAGGATTTTATCAACTGCTGGGAAGTACCTCTCGGACTCCTACAGCCCTTGTAGTTTTTCTGGCTTTCAGGATACCAATTCTGCAGAAAAGAAGAGCTCTGTAAAGAATCCCTGGCAGGAATACAATTATCTTTTGAAGGAGAATCCGTCCGAGTATGCGAGCCTTATGGAAACGCTTTACACTCTAAAGGTAGCTCTGGTGCCTGGGACAGCCTGCCTCTATCGCAGGAAGCTGCCGAGCCCACGTTTGGTAGATGAGACCTGGATTCCCCTACAGCCTGATTGCTTTCCATCCTGCGTTGCAGCCTTTTGCTGGGCTATGTTCCAGGTCTTCCCCAGAGACACCGATTGATCTGCTGAGAGATGAGGTGTCCAGAGGAAGTCTGGACTCATGCCATCTCTCCCCATCTCTCCTGGCTGTGTTTTGTGAACATGCAGTGACCAGTTCAAGTGAGGGAGGTTTTGTCACAGAAAGCATTGGGAAAATTGTGCTGGAGCTACCTCAAATTCTGGAGCCCACGTACGGGCTTCTCGAGACTTTCTTTGCCACTTACACCCTGGTGCTATATCCATTCTGAAACGTAATTCTGCAGGGTCATTCATGCATGCATGCATCTGTGAACAGGGTAGAATGACTCCACTTATCTTCTTGTGGATCTAACTTATGTTTGCCATCGTCAGTCACATGTGGTAGAGAAGTCAAGGTTATGAGTTCTGTCTCTTATTTCCTCAAAATGTTTTGATTTCTTTTGCACTTAATTTACCTGCAGCTTGTGCAGCTCTGCCTTCAGTGTTACACATTTGACTTTAAACCTTTGCTAAGTAGTCAAGTTCCGTAGGTACCCTTCATGTAAAACTTTTGCTTAATTCCACACAGGGGATCGGTTAGTTGTGCCCTTTGAGTGAAAGGCAGTTTTGCCATCTTCTCTGCAAGTTTCTCAGTGTCTAGCCTGTACTGGTGCCTGGCATGGCTGGAATGCGATGCTCATTCTTTGTTCTACATTTCGGGGAGCAGTGGACAGTTTTTGTTCTGAATAACAGGTTGGAATGGGGTATCCCAAGGGAAACAAGCTGTGCCAGTGCAGAGGAGAGCTCTTTTGTATTAGGATGGCCTAGTAAAACCTCTTTAAGAATGTTAACGTAGCTTCTCTGTAGTCACTTTAATGATTTCTGCATGCAGACGTTTTTCTGTGTCTCTGTGTGTGTTAGGAAAAAGGTACGAGTAACCACAACCTGTTGTCTTCATCGCGGTCTGCCCTGAGCCGCCTCAACCAGCTGGCGCACCACTTGGCTTTCGATTCTGTTTTTCTTCGCATCAAACAACAACTCTTGCTCGTTTCGAAGATGGAGGTGAGTAATGGGTCCATCGATCTGATCTGAGCTGGCAGGGTTTACTGTGAGATCCCTTAGGCTGGAGTACAGCCCGGTGTTGCTTACCTGACTCCTTTTTAGAGTGTTTCCCTCTGGTATCACATTTCTTCCATGAGCTACCGTCAGTGGAAAAGTTTACCTCCCTTCATCCACAGCATCGGCAACAGACAGTTGTGTTTACAAGCTCTGATGTTTGTTTGAGGTGTTGCTTTTCTGACTTCTCTGAGCATGTATTTCCCACAAGGAGCTGTGTGGAAAGGGTTGTCTATGTTTTGGGCCTGAGGGAGGACAAGGAAGCTGTTTTTTCACCATCTGTGTTCTGCTTTCTGGAAGTCCTTGGGTAGTCACAGTTTGTGTTGCTGAGTGACACTTTCCTAGAATACTGATGGACTTCACGCTCCGGAAAGTCATAGATTCTTTCTGCACATTTTGCCTTCCAGGGTTGGAACGCTGGTGGCATTGGCGAGACCCTGACAGATGACCTGCCAAACTTCAGCCTGACCCCTCTGGAATATATCAGCAATGTAAGAGCCTGCAGGGGGAGTTACTTGAAGCCCGGTGCTGGGGGAATCTCTTCTGTGTTTCCCCAATTTTTTGTAAAATCATAGTATTCATTAAGATGGTTGTATGGTGGTGATAGATGGCCCTCATCAGCTGTGCCATTCATTGCAGCTTTTATGAAATGCCTGTCAAATTCTGGAATAGTGACAGAATGTTGGGAGCGCAAGGAGAGGTTCTTCCCTGTAGAACTGCACTGTCTGCAGCGTTAACTCTGGTGAGGGGTGGGAAATGCCAGTTTTTGTTTGTAGGAGTGAATACTGAGCATATCTTCATAATGCAGCTCGTGTAGCCGAGAGGTTCCTGCCGTGTCTACTGGAGTGATTTAATCATACTGTGAAATTAAAAAAAGCTTGAGCTCTTACCCTTCTAATCCCCACGTGACTCCCTGGTTTCTCTTTCTGATGAAATAACAACGAAACCTTTCTGGCAGTGGGCTCTCTGAGGGGAAAGGAGGGGGAGCCGTTTGTTCCTCCTGCCTGGGCACTCCTCGCTTCTGTGCCGCTGAGCAGCATTCAGAGTGCTTTCCCTTCTCCTGCTTGGCGTTTCAAAGCTCTGCCAAATTTGCCGTTCAGATATTGATGTTATCTGCTATTATAATCTCAATAAAATATATAATTTGATAAGCAAGTTGTTTATGTTGCTACCATCCTAAGAGGCTGAGTATACTCCTTAATTGGAAGCTAAAACTGAGGTGTGATGGTTGTTACTCGATTCTGGGAGGAATCAAAGGACGTTTCTGCCTGTCCAAGGCAAAGAGGAACTTCAGAAAATTTCAGATACAAAGCATTTGTTTTCTGACGTCTTTTCAGATCTACACTTTATTCTGCTGCTGAGTGATAGATGGGCCAAGGCTGAGCCCAGGCTTTGTCTTAGGTAGTGTTGAAATAACGCTGCTGCATTGTGCAGTAAAATGGAAAATCAAAAAACTAAACTAGAGTTTAGAAGCAAGTTGGTGTGGCTTATGTGCTGCGTAGAAGAAAAGGCAGATGATGTGAGCTCAGGAAAAAGCTATTAATGACCATGCTTCGTAACGAGGAGGAAGAGTACTCTGAACTGTATCTGCACCTAGGAAGAATCTCTATGGCAGCAGAAAATCACTTTATAAACAGTGCAGCACTTGTTGTACGCCTGAAGTTATGTATCTTAGGCGTGCAGATTTGCAAGCACCATCCCTGTTTGGGAGTGATGTGTTTCTGTTGTTCATGATTATATTGTCACTGGAGTCCGTGTTTCCTCTTTTGTTTGGTCAGTCTCTTAGATTCTGCTCTAGGAAACAAATTGCCAGGAACACTCCAGAGATCAAAGGTTTGCTTGGAGTACTGCTTCTCTGTGCAGGTTTTTCTTAACAAGATGATTGTTTCAATGGCGTTCTCTGCCCTTGTGAAAAATTATTTCTTGTGCAAAGTGTAGTGATGAGCAAGAGCCAATGTGTTTCTGAGCAAATGTAGGTTAGTGAATTGCTGTCAAGCTCAACTTTCTGCTGTCAGGTTTGCATTACTGCAGTTGACTTTTTTTTTTCTCTAGCAAAGTACTTGCTCTACATCAGTTCAGTGACTCAGCTCTTTGTGCTTTTATTCCAGATTGGGCAATATATTATGTCGCTTCCTCTCCACCTTGAGCCATTTGTCACCCAAGAGGATTCTGCTTTGGAACTGGCATTACATGCTGGAAAACTGCCTTACCCCCCAGAACAAGGTAGGGTGAAGGCAAAGACTCGAAGTGTCTGGGAGAAAGTTGTCACGTTTTGACGTTACGTGGGGGTAGTGTGTTACGGTAACAAAGCTGTTTGGGATCCCTTTCCTTGTAAACAACTTTTTCCTCTGCCTCTTTTCTCTGTAAATCCAGGAAAAACTACTGTTATACGCTGTGTGACATGCTAGCCCATCTGTGACAAAGGTTAGGAGCCCATGGTCAGAAACTGGTCTGCTGTCCGTGTTATTTTGTGCAGGTTTTGCATCTTTGGGAATTTCTTTTCTTAAGAGTCCGACCAAGTGTTCTGGTCTCTGTAGCCAAGTTCTTGCTCAGAAAGGACACAATTCTGGGGCGCTGACCACTTCTTTAAATTTTTCTTTTTCATCCTGTATTAGCTCCAGCTGAAAAATCATTAGAGCTTCATCACTATCACTGTCAGTGCCACCTAATTGTTTAGTGATCAGATACCAGCCACAGTGATTTAAACCCCCGTGCTGAAGTGCAGTGGGTGGCTCCTGTCTCAGACAGCTGCAGCCCGGGTGCCTCTTCAGAACTTTGTCCCTGGAATGCACGGAGTTCTTTCTGCATGATGTTCTTTAGTTTCCTTCAGCAAGCTGAGTTTTGGCTCACGTTTCTTCTTCAGATGGCTGTCTGTACCTGCCGTGTCGTTAATCCTGCTGCAGTTAGCAGCAGTAGGTACATAATGCTTCCCAGCAGGTTGGCAGCGCACCATGGTTTGCTGTGGTTGATCTCTTCTCGGTGTTTACTTCCACTGGCAATCAAGGAGCTTGGTGTTTACAGTCTTCCTCTAGTCTTCTGAGAACTTTATCTTTAGTTTAGATATTAGCATTGTTTTGTCATCTTAAAGCATTTACATGTTTAACAGCTCGTTAATTTTCAAAGCACTTAGGAACACAGAATGCCTTTAGGGCTTCAAAAGAACCCAAACCTGTGAATCCTTGTGATTGCAGCAGTTTGGTCCTAGAAGATGATCCTGTAGAACACGGCAGGTCGTGCCCCTGGTCCCAGCCTGATCACCTGTCAGCCCGCTGGAAATGGCTTAACCTGGACAAGGAACAGAGGAAAGCGCTTTGGGTCTGGAGCCAACTTTCAGCGTTGGTAGTGTCAGGGAGGATATGTAGCTGCTTTGGTTACTCCAGAACCAGCTGATAAACTCTGAATCCTGATGGATGCCTTAATGTCTTGTTGAAGAAGCAGCTGACTGTTTATGAATTATCTTTTATTGCAAAACCAGACAGTGCAGGTGAGTGAGAGTGCTGACAGCTAATGACGTTTTCTGTCCAGGAGATGAACTGCCGGAGCTGGACAACATGGCTGACTACTGGCTGGGCTCCATCGCCAGAGCTACGATGCAGACTTACTGCGAGGTCATCCTGCAGATACCAGAGCTCACAGCACATTCGACAAAGCAGCTTGCCACAGACATTGGTAAGCTCGGTACACACGCTGTCCTGAGAGCTGTTGCCTTAACACCTGGGCTCCTCTGCCATTACGTTAGCTTTGAAGGCACTGCAGCCTGGGTTCTTCTTTAATCGGGAGCATATAATCTTTTCCAAGTGTAGCAGTGCCCTTTCCCTTCTCCTAGATGCGGTGTACTGCCCGTATGTGCCTTCCGGGGGGTGCACAGCGTGTGCCGAGCCCGTTGGGAAGCATGCCGGTGGATTACGAAGGGGGCAGCTGGTTGATTTCTGCCATTCACTTGACAGCTGAAGTAGGGCAGATCAGCTAAAGGCCTTCTAAAAGTTGTTGTGGAGCGCTTGACCGGCATCCTTCTGTACAAAACCTGTAGGATCAGCTCCCCTGCCATGGTTAGCTGACTGCCCTGCTGCTCTGAAGGTGCTGGGTGGCTGAAGTTACTTTCAGCAGCAAAGTGCGGGAGAGTTGGCACACGTTCACCTCTGCCTTCTCCCATGCCGTGCAGAGTGGCTGGGGCAGGACTGATGGAAGGTGCTGGGGAGGGCATTTCTGCAGGAGATGGAGGAGATGGATTTTTCTTACCTGAAGCTGATGAAAGTGTCTCGTTGAGACCACTACAGCTACTGTAAACACCACTTCGTCCTTTCTCTGCTGTAAATCATGGATGCTGATTTCCCTACGGCCGAGCTCAAAAGTGTCTCCTCCTCAGCTTGCCCTGAGAGTGTGCTTGAATAATGCCAGTGAACTCAGCCTGGATCTTTCTTTTTTTTTTTTTTTTTTTTGGCATTGCTTAAACACAAAGCAGTGGCTTAGTTGCTCAGCAGTCTCTCTGCCATCCTTAGTTCCCCACTTTGAGTCAGTGAGCTGGAGCTCCCTCCTGCCTGACTGTTCATTCTGCAGAGCTTCCCAGCTTTGTGCAAGCTCTTTGCCTTTGAAGGTGGGATTGCTGTGGTTTATCTGTGACGGTGGTGAACGACCACCCCGAGGGTGTCGTGAGCAAGTACCGAAACGTGGCAGAATGTGCTCAGTCCTCTGAACAAAACAGATGGTTGTCTAAGCTAGTGTACAGGCAGTCAAAAATACACACCAGTCGGGAGTTAGATTCCAAACACACCGCTGGTTTGTGTGGTTTTGAGCTATCGGTGGCAGGACTCTAGCTGTCATGAAGAACGAAAAATAGCTTTTATTTGCACAGTGTCTGCTGCCTGTTCAATCACATGTTCATCCTTGATCTTACAGATTATCTAATAAATGTGATGGATGCCCTTGGCCTGCAGCCATCAAGAGCACTGCAACATATTGTAACGCTGTTGAAGGCAAAACCAGAGGACTACCGCCAAGCTGCAAAAAGCATGCCGCGCAGAATGGCCAGCAGCATCGCTGCCATGAGAGGCCTGGAGTGTTAGCTGTCGCGTCCCTGCGGCTGGACACTTTCGAGGGCTGGACTGGTCGAGGGGTTTTTTTATTTCCTTATAAACTTTGCAAGGACAGTGAAAGTGTCTCCGGGGATTAGGGGAATTGACTTCTGAATAACTTCTAGTAAATATCTTTGTCTAGGAAAAGCTTGTTCCATTTTTCCATCTTCAGAAGTGAGGAAAGATATCCTACAGGCAAATTGACCAAAAACTGTCTGGATGACCTTGAGTAGGCTGAGCAGTGCTGACTTCTGACGGGAAATGTTCTGCTGGTTGCTGGAGAGTTCCTGCTTCACGGCGGTGAGATGACTGGCTTTTTCAGAAAATTTAATCAATTCTGGATCTAAAATTATGGGGTAGGTGCAACAAAGATCAGCTGATTGGAAGCTCTTCTGGCTGGAGGCAATTGTTTTGCTCAAGTCTGTCATTATTCCCAACGTCAAGAAACAGTCTCATCTCTCAGTAGATGAGGCATGAGCAAGCTCAACCTGAGAATAAAACCAGTTTTGTGTTGTTCCTTGTGCGATGGATGTATTCTACTGAAAGCTATGAAGTTTATAAGAAATTTAATGAGAAAGTTGCTTTCTTATAAAATTTATTAAAGCTTGATATACAGATCTTTGTAAAACAACTTGTCTAGCCTAAGTATGCTTCCAACACTCCCAGCTTTTGTTCTTAGGAGAGAACTGGACAGAATACAAGGAGATCCCAAAACTGGAGTGCCAGCTGTGTGAGACGGTGCTGGAAAGACCTCACATGCGAACTCTTCTGTTTTGGAGGGCAAAAACATCTTTCTTCCCCTTATCGGTATCTGCTTCTGTGGTTTTCTCCTTCTCTTCACCACCAGATGCCTCAGGGGAATAACTCTTTTCTGAGTGTCTGTGTCTTTGCCTCTTCTTTCCTTAGCTTGGTTCAGGCTGCTCTAATCGTGGTCAGCCTGATCCACAAACCCTTCTGCTGGCTTTGTTTTTTCCCTGTTTTTTTCCCTGGCAGCCTCTGTCTTTTGGCCAGCTGTCATCTCTTGTCTGCCTTTTTGGACTCGTTAGCCTGATGAGTTCTCGCCTGGGTGACTGTGCTTAGCTGCCACAGCCTCTCTTCTGGGCAGGCCCGTGTCTAGTTTTGTCACGCCAACATCTGTGTGTTTTGTAGCACACGTGTAACATGCCACTACGGGCTTACATTTTACCAGTGCTTTGTTTTTGAGTGAAATCTGATTCCTTTGCTGTTCTCAGCTGGACTTTGGTGATATTTTACTGACAAAACTACAGTCTGGGGAGTTGAGGAGAGCAGAGGTGTTTTAAGCAGTTTTTTTTGTTTCCCAAATTTTGGCACCTAAAAAATTTCAGAGCAGGGAAGTAAAATGTGTTTTCTGGAATGTTATTTTCTTCTTGGCAGGGTTTTCAGTTAGATTTGTTTGGTTTGTTTCAGAGTGTGAAAAGAATATTAAAAAAATCCCCAGATGAATGGGAAATTTGGTACTGCATTGAGCTGGGACTTCTCAGGTGCCTCATTTGGCTGCAGTTTGTGAAGCCTTTCCCCTGGAGAGCTCTGTGCCCAGTCCCGTGCAGCGCGCAGCGGAGTCTTCCAGCGGCTGCACTGCTGCTGCAGCAAGGAAAACCCCTTTGTGCACATACGCTTATCTGCAATCGGTCCATTTTGGGGAGAGAGCCAAGCTGGTAAAGCGCCCACGGCAAGTGCCTGAGACACTTTCCACTTTTATTGGTTGTCAGACGCCCTCCATAAACCAGCAGTAACTGGAATGGTAAACTGTCCACGTCCTGCCCAAGAACATGCTGTTCCCGTTTACCCTTGGTGTGAGGCGAGTGAATCTCGCTGTTTGCGCCTCTCCCATCCTTCTCCCGCCGTGTCCCTGGGAGGTGAGGGTTTTTGAGGCTGTTCTTTGCCTGCTGCTGTTGCGTTTCACGAGGCAAATGGTCCCATCCTGGGCAGGCGCCCAGCTGGGGCTGAAGGTGAGAAATTGAAAATAAAAACTTTATTTTACGTTACCATGACTTCTGGAGCTAATAATAAAATTTTAAAAATTCATTAATTGAGTTTTATAAAAAAAATCAAGGCTGCAGATATTCTGTGCATGATTATCTTGTAACTCCTGCAGCAGTGTTAGAGCAGCTGTACGCCGGTAACTAAGGCTCTGGCTTTTTCAGTGAATTTTGAACACAGAGGTTTCGCCACGCCGGGCAGCGTCGGCGATGCGGCAGCATCTCATCTGGCAGATCGTCCCCCGTTCCTTGGTCCTGCTCGCGGTGGTCAGCAGCTAGACCCACTGCTTCCACCACCCCGGGGAGATGGAGAGACCCTCGGCACGCCCGGCCCCGGCAGCCCTGCTCGGGGAGCTTCAAGCGGAGAAGGAGCCTGGACCCCCTCGCCGCTGCGGCTGCCCCCGCCGCCTCGCACCCGTGCCGTGCCGGGCGCCCTGCCCAGAACATCGTGTTCCCAGTCGCGTGATTTAACCACGCGATTGTGTTTCCTCTTGAAGTTTTGCAAAAGTACTTCAGTAAGGCAAGTCCCTGGTGGGTTGTGATGGGCTCCTGGGAGAGCTGGGGGCTGGGACCAGCCGAGGGTGGGCGAGCTCCCTGCGTTGCCCAGTCCGTCCCGCGGGGACCACTGAGCCCCCCGGCCGCCCTCCCCTCAGGGCGAGCGCAGTGCTTCCCCTTCTTGCAAGCTGCGGGCATCAGCCTGCTGCCGGCGCTGAACTGCACCCGCTGCCAACAGGAAACTTAAAGGCAACTTTAAAATTTATTTATTTATTGCCAAGAGTGTGGTACTGTTAAATGGCCTGGTGCTTCTTCCCCAGACCTGGGTCTTTGTGGAGGCTGGAGTATTTATCTCCGGCGCACGTTAACAGCCGTGCCCACCTGCGCTTGCCCCCTCTTCTTGCTAGGAAGTGCTTCCCACCCACCAGTGAGCAAAACCCCGTGTTAAAAAGAAATGATGCCTTAGGATTTTATAGCAATACTGGTTTATACAAGGTCTGTCAGTAAAGCCAGAGCCTGACGCCGACCCTGAGGTTTATGACAGGGTTTATTAGACGCAGCGTCTTCACAGCGAGCGCTTCGAGTCAGGGAGGGGAGCACAGCCAGGGCTTTCTAGTTCCTTCCTAATCTTGACAGCGTAGAAGATTGCTCAGCCAGTGGCAGCTGGAGTGTGGCGATGGCAGCCTGCCGCCACGGCCGTCGGGACGTGACGGGGCGTGCTGCTCACTCAGTTTCTGCGTCGCTGTCGGGACCGAGGACGTCGAGGGGCTGGACGCGCAGCGAGTCGTAGTTGGGCGGGGGGGTGCCAGGCTCAGGGGGCAGCGCCTCGTCCCTGGGGAGGGCACCCGTGTCCTCGTGCTGGAAGCCCAGGTTGGTGTGAGCCTCCACCAGCTCCGACACCGTCGGGGGCGCGTCTGGGTACCGCGCCTGCGCCCGCTTCTGCTTCAGGCCTTTGCACCAGCTGATCAGGTTGATAACGGTGATCCACAGCGAGTCGATGATGATTTCCCCGAACTCGATGAGGCACAGCACCGAGCCGCCCATCCAGAACCCAAACTGGCCTCCCAGGCTCGACAGCAGCCAAACGATCTGCGGGGAGCAGAGCGGAGTGAGCCGAGGCGGCAGGCCCCGTCCCTGGTCAGCCCCACCCATCGCCCTGGGTGCTGGTGATGCCCCTGCCCCTCCTGGCCCAGGGACCTGCCTGCCCAGTCCCTCGCCTCGCGGGTGCTGCCGCGCAGGGACCGTGCTCCCCGGTGCTGCTTCTCAGGGGCCTGCCCCGCGCTGGCCATGGGAGCAGGAGGTAGAGGGGGAGAATGAACCAGGGGCTGTGAACCCGCCACAGAGGTGGCTTTGTCCACGTCCTCGCCGTGGACGTGTGGAGCAGCAGCGCCGAGGGGCTGGCAGACTCCTGGTGAGGAGCATCTCCGGACAGGGCAGATCAGCCCCGAGGAGCTGAGCCCCGCTGCGTGCAGGGTGACTCGTTGGGCGCGTGCTTGCCGAGCGCTTGCAGCGCGTTGCGGCGCTGGGCAGAAGGGCAGGGATGGGCACTCACCGTCGTGGCAGCAGACTCCGAGATGGTGCGGTAGTTGTACTCCTGGAAGTAAATGTTCAGCTTGATGATCCCGTTTCTGTAAGGGAGAGAAGGCAGCTCAGCAGGGCCGAGCCGCGCGTGCCTGCCCGCGGAAGGGCTGCAGCTGCTCGGGAGCGCCCGCTGAACTTCTGCTGGGCAGAGGATATGCGTGAGGCGCACTTCAGGTTCGCTTTACCTATCTCCCAGGCAAGCATGCGCCAAATCTTGTCCTCCCTTCGCATCAGCACACGTGTGCTCTGGCCCAGCACCTGGGCTCAGTCAGTCTGATGGTAACGGGCTCAGTAGAGAGGACAACGGGGTTGTTCCTTTCCCTTACCTGTCCAGGGTCACGTTTGTTGACATATCCCGTTCATAAGACAGAATATGGAAAATCCAGTCCTAGGAAAACAAAACTCACTCAGAAGGGAGCAGAAGCACCCGCTCTGGGCGCCTGCGGGGCAGGAACCTGAGGGAGCTGCAGGACATGGTGTGGGACCCGGGGAGGATGCCCTGGCACCTCTGTGTGCGTGCACGCTGAAAACCTGAAATTTAGCAAAGAGGCGCTTGCTACCTGGCATTAGCTCTGAAAATACTGAGCAGTTCATGTGGCTAAGAACAGGTAACTATTAATAGATGTTTCAAAACAAGAAATGGGCGTTACCTCCGAGGCCTCTGACGGCCAGTCCGCCATGGAGATGGTCATCTTGTACTGCGTGTCGCTGCGGGGGGAAAGGAGAGCGTGGGTACAGAAGCGTTCCCTCCCCTGAAGTCACTGGAACTTCAGTTCTCATGCAGTTCATTGTGCAAGCAGCCCTGCACGATTTGCTGCCATTTTCGAAAGGTCAGAATTGATGGGAGGTGACGTGCAGGACCCCCTCCTCTAGAGCTGCCAGCAGTGGCACTGGACTTACTTGCACGTCTCCTTGCAGGAGTCGATACAAATCTGCCTGTGTCTCACACTGGATCTCAGTGACGAATAGCAATACGCTGTGTGGTGAAAACAAATATTCAAAGCATCTGTTTAGATAAGGACCCCACTTGGTGGATTATAGCAATTTCATTTAATAAAACAGATATTTAGGTGTGAGCCCGCTGCACAGGTTTGCTGTCTTCCCCTCTAACCTTCCTTTCCTTGAGAAACTCGGGTGAAGCAGTCAGACAATTTAATAATGAATTAAAAATGAATTCTAGTTTTCTGCAGTCAGTTTCTCCAGAGTCAGCTTGCCTGACGCCGGTGGTTTTGGCACAGCCCTGGCCGGCTGCCGGGGCCGGAGAGCAGGACCCGTGCTGGGGAATCTGCCCGGCTGCAGGGCGGCACCAGACCCCTCGCCCCTGCACAGCCCAGGAGCCCCCCGCCCCAGGGCCCGTTTGGCTCTGAGCTGTTCCGGCCCGGAGGCCTGGAGCGTCACCCCTCTTTCCCTTCCTTCGGTACCGAGCGGCTCCCGGTGCCGTCCCCGGCTGGAGGCAGCTGCCCAGAGAGCCCTGCCCTGGGGCAGCGCAGAAGCTGAGCCCCTCAGCCGGCGGCTGGGACCAAGATTTGGCCCCTTCTCCCCGGCCCTGACCCGAACGGCCATGAGGAGACTGTACACAGGGAAAAGCCAGTCACTGTGGTGCTTACACAGCAAGAAATCCCGCGTCTGCCCGCCCCGCCGTGTGCCAGGGTCCCGGGAGGACTGTGCCGTTAGTTTTGTTCATGTTCTTACCCCAGCCTGGGTTATCTTCGTTATTGCAATAATTCACCCCTTCAGGTAAAGGAAACATGTAGTGACCGCATCCACAGATTTCGATCATGTGATTTTGGAAACAAGAGCGCAGGCAGGCCTGGAAAAAGGGATGAGGGAGCTGCTTAGATGTGGGCTGACCCCCTGCCCACCTCCGCGCTGCTGCAGTCGGCGTTGGCTGCCAGCGTGTTCAGCTCAGGTACGTTCTCTCTTTTGCGCTGAGCGGCGGGTTGTGCGGCTGCACGCGGAGCGGGCTGAAGCCGCAGAGGGAGCAGGCGCTGCCGGCATCCATCCCTGCGTGGCGGCACGATCCCAGCCTGCAGCACGCAGCGAGCATCGCCAGGCACCGCGGCAGGCTCTGGCAGCGCCGCAGCAGTCACGCAGGCGAGACCAGGCTGGGGGGTAAGCCGTAGAGCGGCACTGCGGTTGCAGTTTTCTTTATGATGCGTTTTTACTGACCTCCTCCAGATTTTCAGGCACATCCTAGTTGCGAGCTGCCCGTGGGTAAGGCACCTCACAGGAGCAGAAGGGAACTTGGTTCTTGTTTCTTAACTATTTAGGGGTTCATGGAAGTAATATGGAATTTCCATAAAGGAATAAAAATGTTCTGCTCCACCCATAGACACCGCTGTTGTCTCCAGGCTTTATGGGACAGACTGACCAAGGGCTGGGTTCCAGCCGGGACCCTAAAAATACTTCAAGATAACGAGCAGGTTTCAGAAATCGGAATTATCTTATCTGTGCATCTGCTTCTCTCCTTGAAAGGATTGCGGCCGCAGCCCCGGCAGCGTGCGGGCTGGGCTGCAGCGCGGCCGTTAGCGCAGCGAGGCATGAAGTTAATCACCCGAGACCGGAGCGGGGCTCTGGATGGGGCAGAGGCAATAACAACGCCTATGAAAAGAGAATTAAATTTAACGGCTCCAGCTCGGTAGAGCAGCCAGAGAGTTTCTGTGGGATACACAACGCTCACGGAGCTCAGCGCAGTCAGGGAGGGACGGAGAAGCCCGATTTGGCTGCGAGGTCTCTGAAGTGACGTGAGTGGTGTGGACAGAGCCCCAGCCAGCGCTCAGCACCTTTTCAGGAATAACGCAATCACCTCGAGTGTTTGCAGAAACGTTATACAAGCGTCTGGAAAAGTGGGGTGAAGTGGTGCAATTGTTATCACTGAATAAAAGCAGAAATAGAAAAAGCCCTGCTAGACCAAGCCCTCCCGCTCGACTGGGCTGGACGGGACTTCAGGCTTTCGGTAACAACCCCAAACGGTGCGGGCGGTTTCCTTCTGCCAGCTCTCGCCCCCAGAAAGGCTTCTCCCTCGCGTTAGAGCCTGTTACAAATGAACCGCTGCTTCGTGGTTGCACTGTATTTTTCTACAGATTCAAGGTTTACAAACGCTCAACTTTCTCATCCCTGTTTCAAAGTGAAGCAAAGGCAAAGGTCTGTCCTCATGTCCTGTACAAAACAAGCAGGCATTTCCAGGGTGAACCGTTCCTGAATTCCCTGAAAGAGCGAAGGATTAGAGACTGGTCAGGAGAGGATTCCCTCCTGCCTGTCCCTCTCCTGGCAGGGATAAATATTGCTCGTGCACACAGAATAGGAGCGGCTTTGCACATTAGAGTGATGCCGTGGCGAAAACGCGGAGCACAGCAGTTCTCCAGGGAGCTCCCGTCCTCCCGGAACGCCGCGAGCAGCAGCGGCCTGCTGCCTGGAACGGGTTGCGTTCCCCTCTCGGCAAAAGCTCCCCATCCCGCTGGCCGCGTGGACGGCGCGGCTTTGCCGTCCCAGGGACAGCAGCGGTGGCTCAGGAACCCCTCGGGTGTAGGGGAGTTCTCTCAACAGCCGCGGGCAATGGCGAGTCTGCCCCTTCCTGGCTCCAGCACCTCCCAGTGAAACCAGTGCTGGGAGGGAGCGAGGCCAGGCAGGATGGGGACGCGAGGTCTCCTTGGCTGGTGCTGCGGGTCTGCCCTCCGAGCCGTAACCGGCCACTGCAGGGCCGCTCGGGGAGCCGAAGGGGCAAACTGGAGGGCCAGGGGTTTTTAAGGGACCAAGGGGCCCAGGCACAGGCTGCTCTCGCTTTGTCTGGTGTGCGGGATGAGGGGGAGCCCTCCGCGTCGGGGAGCCGAGCTGTGTGGTGGCAGGATACAGGAAAGGACCAGCATTAAACTGCGCTTGTATGTGGAGGTAAAATATTTGCTTTTTTGTCTGCAAATCAGGGCTTTGCTGGTATGTCACGCGTGGCAGGGTCCTGTGTAACAACAGAGATCCTGGGGGGTTTGCTGGGTTGTGGCTTTTGAGAAAACGGCAGAAATGACCATTTTCATCCCTCTCAAAGTGAAACAAGCTTCCTGCCTGGCTGAAGGAGCAGGAACTGCTGACGCCTTTCCCGGCCGTACGAGCTGCTTTGGTGCGAGAATGAAAACCGATTACGCTGAACTGCGCTGCTGCCGAAGCAGCAATCCTTGTCTTTCGATGCAAGCTTTACTGCCTGCACCGTTAGACCTGCAACACGGTTGTTTCCGCTGGATCCACTGGGATCGTTTCAAAACCTGGGGCTCTGGGTGCTCAGACTGGAGCGCTGGTTTATCCCTGGATGAGAAGGTTCGTGTCCCTGGGCCCTGCTTTCCGCTGTCATTGCTGATGCTCCAGCAATCCTGCCTGCCAGTCAAAGGCTTCAACTGCTGTGATGATTTTTCCTAAACAGCCTTGTTTGAACTAAAAACGTTTTACCTGTATGGAGTAGGACGTGTTATACTGGCTGTAGAGGTTCTTCACGGGGACGTCGGAGCCGTTCATGGTGCAGTCGCTGTAGGGATATCCCATCCGTTCCAGTTCATCCTGAAAGAAAACAAACAGCAAACTTCAGCAGGCATCGTTGCGCCCTGGGGCCCCGGTGCCCGTTTTCCAGAGGCTGTGTAATTCCTGTATCCCTGCTGGCTCTGAAAAAGTCAAGGAATCGCAGGCGGCAGAGCCGAAGGAGACGCAGCGGCTCCCCAGGGCGGATTGAGGCAGGTGAGGTGTTCAGGAGCAGCAGGTTTTAGCAAGGCCCCCTCTGGCATGCTGAAGGAAGAGGGAACAATGACCTGAGCTCAATATTTTGGCTTCAATAAAGCGCTTTGCCAGGACAGTTACATAAAAGCCTCCATAAACTGTTCCGGCCCGCAGCTGGCGCATACCCTGACTCTTTTGGTTTGAGCCAGTTCAGCCAAGACTTAAAACAAACTTGGTTGTGCTCCCATCAGATAACATTATTCTCAGACAGCCTGCTCCAGAGGAATGCCGCACATACCACCAGCACGCCGATGGAGGTTTCCGTCCCGGCCATGGCGTAGATGCCCTGGTCCTTCAGGAAGGGGAAGCTCTTCTGCTGGTGCAGCATGAGCCGCGCGCCGGCCGCCGACGACAGGTAGGGGATGTAGTCCTGCTGGCTGATGTCCAGAATCAACTTCAGCCCTGGGACAGGGGACAAAGCGCTCAGAACAGGGGTCGTATCATCTTGGGGAAAAAAGGAGCCTGTTTTCTTTCCACTGTGCAGAAAAGTCTCCGTCCCTGGGGGAGGAGACGGGGCCTGGCTGCCACGGCAGCCTCGCGTGTGCGTCAACACGCAGGATGGCGAATGCACAGGCTGGAAACACCCGAGTGAATAGCCAGACCTTGCCTCTGGTATTTTGGCTCTCCAGATGTTACGCTTCTGCGAGTAACATCTGTAGTCACACTACTTGTTTCTGCGTGGCACATTTTCCTGTGGGGTTATCCCCTCCCGGAACACCGACACTCCCTGCCGCGGTGCTCCAGGGACACGGCGATGGGAAACCGGCTCCGTCCGGCAGATACGGCACTGGGAGACGGGGCAGCCGCCAGCGCTTCCGCTCCTCGGCTCCTCTCCGACAGAGCGCTCTTACCAAACTCGGCGCCGGGGTTGGAAGAATTCAAGGCCTCTTCGTCCATGCCCCAGTTAAAGATGTAGCAGTTCCCGTGGTCTGGGTGATAGATTTGGGTGAAGTTCCTGGAAGAATCGTGCACATAACACTGTGACTCTCGGGGAGCGCTGAAGGGCTATAAAATAACACATCTGGTGGGACCAGAGCTTGCAGCTGTGTCTGGGATTCCTTCAAATCGCTGTGTTTGCTGAGTGCTGGCACAGACACTGCAGCTGATGGAACTTCAATCAATCTGCTGTTGGAAAAAAAGCCGAGCAAGGTGCTGGCATGCACTGAGACACAGCCAGCGGGGATAACGCGTTGTCAGGATGGAACGGAATCATCTGTCACCGGGATGAGAGAACTGCCTGGTCTGGACTGTGACAGGTTTTGGCGGGGGTTGTGTCTTGTTCTCTGGCAATAATTCCCTGCTGCCCTCGTTGCGGGAGGGGCAGGGCTCCTGGCTGCCTGGGCAGCTGCTGTGTGTGCACGTTTCTCAGACCCGGGCGTATAAAGTTGGCGTTCACAGGAAATGATGATGGCTACAACGCACTTCTCAGAGCCCTGTGTGAAAAGCGGGGGCTGTAACTGGGGGCTGTGCTGGGATACGCTGACTCAGCAGCTGGGCTGGCAGCCGGTTGTGGCTGAGCGCCCTGGGACGGTCCCTTTGACACCGCTGTTCTCAATGCGCCACCAGCTCATCCCACACGCAAACTCACGCCAGCACTATCCCAAAATGTCAGCCAGGATCACACCCAGGAACCCCCTGGGAAAGGTTGGTAGAGTTAAGAACCAGCCGAAACCTCTTGACTAACTGACAGAGGTGTTAAAAAGAGGAACGAAAAAGGCTGCCGTGCCTTCGGCCTCCCGTACCATCCCTGACGTGACCAGCAAGGGCAGGGAGCTGGGCTGGCACCTACTTGTAGTTGCAGGGCTCGGCCCCGTAGAGACACGCCAGGATCATGTCTTCGGCCTGGTAGCCCATCCTGACCCTCTCGTGCAGCGGGACCCTGGCGAGGATGCTGGTGGACTGCAGGACGTACCACTCGCTGACCGCCTGCGCCGCGCTGCTGAAGTTCCTGTAGGTGCAGTTGTCGGAGCCCTGATGGCTGCACTGGGGACACAGGGCGGGCAGGTCTGACCCGGCCGGGGGGGACACCAGCGGTGTGCCCCGTCCCCTGCGCGCGCCCAGCTGGGTGCCAGCCCTGCCCGCTGCTCCCGGGGGCTGAGGCACAGCCGGAGCCCTGGAGCCGGCTGTCGCACCCACGGGTGTTCACAGATGGGTTCCTCCCTGGGGAGATCTCCCAGCTCGGACAGCTCTCCAGTGGTCCCAGCGTTACCTCCACCAGCTTACAAAAACGTCACTTTTGGGTCAATTCTTTAAGACAGCGCGGCCCATGCCTCACCCCTCCCCGGCCACCTCCCGTGAGACCCCTCTCACCAGCTTCACCGCCAGCTTGTACTTCTTCTCCTCCGACGTCGCGTTGCCTGGGGCAGGTGGAGCAGCTGTTTGGTTGCCTGTAGCGGTTTGGTCGCCTGTGGTGGTCTGGTTGCTCACAGTGGTCTGGTTGCCCACATCGGTCTGGTTGCTCACAGTGGTCTGGTTGCCCACATCAGTCTGGTTGCCCACATCAGTCTGGTTGCCTGCAGCAGTTTGGTTGCCCGCAGCAGGCTGGTTGCTCTCAAAGATGTCTAGGATGATGGGATTGTCTTTGTCGTGCTCGTCGATGAGGACCAGGGGTATCTGGTGCCAGAGCCCCAGGTCCAGCGGTGGGGAGATGTTCTCGCTGCTGTTCCCCGGCGTGGGCTGCAGGATCCTCTCCAGCGCCGCCTCGATGAGCCTGTCCAGTTCCTTCAGCAGGTGCTTCACCTCTGAGTATCTGCAGGACAAAGAGCAGTTACCCGGCAGGGCCGAGGCGGTGGGGACCTGCAGCGTGTCTGCCGCTGCGCTGGCCTGGACCTTCCTGGGGACCTTGGGTCGCTGCCTACGGATTCACTGGAGAACAACGGGAGCCCCCGGTCAGCTTGGGCACGGGCATCCCAGCAGCCTGCAGCCGGGCAGCAAACCAGTGGGAGGACAGAGAGAGAGGGCAGCGGCGGTGAACCTGCCGGCGCGGAACCGAGCGGGCTGTGTTCCAGTCATTCCCCATGGTTTACACAAAACAGCTCCAGCAAGCAGAGAGAAAAAACAACCCCCGAGGAACTCCTGCGTGCCGGTTGAGCGCATCTCGCCTTGGGCAGCACCACTGCACGGATATAAATTTAAAACAACTGTAAGAAAAATCGGTTATTCCTTCGAAATGACGATGGAGGTCTGGCACCGCAGCTCCCGGCCGGCGCTGCTGCTCAACTGGCTCTTAACGGCCGGAGCGGCAGTGATAAGGGGAACGTGCACGGCCAGCAAGGAGACAGAAAGGAATTGCGGGGAAAGATCGAGAGGCTGATTTTGGCTGTGAGAAGCGAGCTGAACTGCAGTTTTCCCCGAGCCAGGGGAGGTTTTCAGGGAGGCAATAACCCTCATCAGATGAACTGGCACAGCGAGGAGAGCCAGGCGAGCCCGCCAGCCCCGCTCTGGGCCTGAGCCGCCCGTTGGGTTTCAGTGCCGCTCGGCGAGTGGAAGCATCATTGCGGTTGATCCCCTGACGCAGCACCCAAGGCAGGAACGGCTCTGCCGCCCCGCGTGCTGGCAGCACGACCGAGGGCACTGAGCCACGACCGGGTAAAGTGGGCAAAGCAGAACTTACTTGAAGGGGTTGGCGTTGCAGACCGTGACTGCTGGGAACTTCATGGTCTTGAAGCCGATGGAGAGGGACGACGTGACGTTATAGGAGAGGTAGGTGTTGATGAGGATGCCCCACTGCCAGAAGACCAGAGACGCAAAGAGCAACGTTAGGAAAAACCAGATCAGTTTCTTCTTGGGCCCCTCTTTGATGATGCGCTTCGGGCCGTGCGTGTTGGTGTTGTCGCAGTACCAGACCAGCAGCTCCTTGTAGGTGTAGCCGGGGCCCTTCTGCAGGCGGTGCAGCGCCCGCACCAAGTACTTCTTCAGGTTCATCCCGCCGCCTGCAAGGGGGAGAGAGCACACAGAAACAGCTCTGTCGAGGGCAGGGCTTGGCTGCTCGGGGGGCAGTGGGTGTCCTGTGCGCAATGGGAACATCTTGGGACGTTCATCATCCAAAACCTTTCCCAACACAGGACAGACCAAGCTGTACACACAGGAGCTGGCTTCAGGTAGCATTCAGGCTCACAGCCTTCAGCATTCAAGCTAATTCAGGGCTTAAGGTAATTGTTCTTGGAAGCAAAAAGTATGAGGGCGCAGCAGGTATCGGCGGGGGCAAGAGACGGGACCTGGAACCGGCAGCACCTTTCCCAGGACCAGGAGAACCGGGAGCCAGCACCTTTCCCAGGCGCAGGAATGCTGCTCAGCGCTGCTGCCCGCTGGAGGAAGGACAACAGATTGGGTTTTTCCACCAAATTCCTCTGCCGATCAGATACTATCGGTATGCTTCCACCGCTCATGTGAGGGATGCTGCATAGCTCACATTCACGTTGTGAGTAAATAGAACATGTTGTGCTGCTATTTTCAGGTGAGAATTTGTGTTACTAAATCTCAACATCCTGAGGCAGGATTTCAAAACAACCCCGAGTCACCTGCTTAGAACGCTTCTCAGATTTAAACCCTGGGAGAACAGAATGAAAGGCTAATGCTGCATCTAACTCGGCATCCTAGAGGAGAGAGTGCTGAAGTAACACCGCCATATTTCGATAACGAGCAGTACTCAGCAGCGCAGGAATTACACAACACCAAGTTACGTGTAGACAGAACAAAAGGAAGCTGAAGGGCGTGCACAGGCCTCTTGGGGAGTGGGAGCAACTGTGTCCTTACTTTTCCAAAAAAAAATAAAAAGTAAGACTGCTTCATCGGTTCATGGGCCAGATCTGCATAAAGCAGTACATAGAGCTTGACACAAGTACAAAACCTGCAGGTTCTGTGGTGTCTCGCCCCCCGATGCAGAGCGAGATGACGCCCGGTTACGCGTGACGTTGCGCAGCGCCGTGAGGGGCTGACGGGGGCGCGCTTTGGGAAGAAGCAGCTCTGGCTGCCTCCTCCGACACCCGAGGGCAGGCCTGCTCCCGTGTGAACGCGTTTTGTTCTCCAAGGAGCGCATGTCCCGGCACCCGGCCCCCCAGTCCCCCGCCCAGCGGCGCATCGTCACTCGCCCTCCGTGCGCCCGCGCTGCAGCGGCTCCCACCCGCAGCCGCCTGCCGAAGGGGTTGTCCAGGAGCTCGCTGCGTCAGGTGCTCGCTGGCTTTTGGGCAGGACGGTAACGAGAACAGGAGCAACACCTCACCACTGCCTAATCCCCCGCGGCCGAGGGAAGGCGCGGAACACGCACGACCATTCCGCCCGCACTGCGCTGTGAGCGCAAACCGCTCTCGAGGCACGGCCTGAAGATGGGTCTACGCTTTGTGGAGCAGCATCGGCAAAATGCATTTAAATCCAGAGAGACTGACAGGCAAACTGGTAAATATTTTCCACCTTTTAAGAAATCCAGTAAAAGATGTAGATTAGATTAAAATTTGAAACACCCCTACACGGCACCGGGCAGAACCCAGCCCGGCTGGACCTGGCTGGCCGCATGCCCTGCGCCGGTTTGCGCCGCTGCCTGCACACCGTGCCGGCCGCACTCGGAGCGCGGGCTCCTGCCCAGGCTGACACCGGCGGGGGGGCTCCCGTCGGCTGTAGGGACATTTGGGGGGTGCTCACCAGCCCAACGTTGCTGGAAGAAGTCATTAGTTCTTCTATTGTTTCCCGAGGCTGAATTTTAGCTTTTTTTCCGTGATGCCAATGTTGAGACACGTACTTAGGGGTTGAGCAGCAAAGGTAGAGTAAAAGCTCTGCTTTCACAGAAAACCAGTGAATTTTAATGCTGCTTTATCTTTGTTCACGCTTTTGCAGAAGTCATGGAGACACTTGTTCTCCACCTTGAATGTATTTCCTCCTAACACCTAACACCTAACCTGGGAGTGCTCTTTGCAAAGCCGCCGCACGCTGGCGATAGCAGGGGGAAGATGCTGTGCTGGGAAAGGCGGAGCGGCTCCAGCTCAGTTTTAAGCGAAGATCAGAGTGCTTCCAGCTCTCTTTGTCTCTTCGGCTCACCAACCGTAAAACACTGCGCTGAACAGCAGCGTTTTCACAATTTTGAGTTAGATTCAGGCCACACTGTGGAAAATAAGATTAAACTACTTTTTAGATATGATTTAAACTGATTCTGAACGATTTTCCCTGATGTCAAAGCTGCTGGACCTGTTCCATCCCGCGGCCCTGCAGGGCAGCTGCCAGTGGGAGCAGGGGCAGGGGATGGGGATAAGGATGGAGATGGGGATAAGGATGGGGACGGGGACGGGGATGGGGATGGGGAGGGTGTCGGCTGGAGGAGCTGCCTGACGCAGAGGCCTGCAGCATCCCCACCCTGCCATGAGAACACACGGATCCCAAAATGAAACAGCCAGGTTAAGGCGTGCTGGCCATACAGCCACGCTGACAGCCACGGGTTTGGCAGGGGACGTCTCCACACGGCAGCAGAGTGAAAGGCCCAGGTTCGCTCCTCCTCTAGCAGAAGCTGTGCTTTTAAGCAGAAGGTCATTTTGTAAAAGAAATGGCATAAAGCAGAAGCTGCGCTGGACCATACTTGGATGTCATTTTTCCAGTCGTCTTCTCATTTTAACAGTTTTCTTCTTACCTTTATTTCCAGACCGTTTCCAAACAGACTGTTTCTCTCTCGCTGCGGAAAGCCACCCTATGCAAGGGGCCGGCTCGACCAGAAGCCAAAGCTGCTGTTACTGGGGGGCTCCCTGCCCCGGGCGCAGAGGCTTGGCGCTTGCCGCTGTCACTGTTGGGAGTGGGTTTGGGAACGGGTTTGGTGCCAGCCTGGAGCCCGTCCTGCTCTCCCCCATCAGCGGGCTGCACCTGGAGCAGATGTGTGACAGATGAAGGGGACAAATGACAAGACCCACCCTCCATGGGCACACAGGTCAACACCACCCCTGCCCAAACCCCCCCGGGGAAAGGGACCGGGGGCTGCGGTGGGGCGGGAGCTGAGGAGATGAGGGCTGGCAGCTCGGAAGGTGCTTCCCCCTCAATGGACACGCAGCCTGGCTGCTGCTGAGGCACGGCACACAGGGCGGTCTCCAAAAATGGAGACGGTTCAAAAATTGGTTCCAAAAATCCATCCCTGTTGCCGCTCTCACGTCCCCCGTCACTCGCAGAGCGTGGGAAGCTCGAGGGCCAGGACACGCGGCAGCTCCCAGCTCCCAGCTGCCACTCACTGGTTTTCTCTCTGGTTTGGCCGCTCCACTTCCAAGGCTCGCAGGCGAGCTGCAGCGTTCCGCGGCTGTACAGCCCGAGGGTCCCGGCCCGCAGCTCACAGTGCGCTCCGAGCTGGACCCTCCGCAGGGAACCACCACCGCATCCCTCATCGCCTCCCTGCTGCCCCTTCTCAGCGCGCTGCCCTTGTCCAAAAAGAGTCAGGAGCGGGTCCTGGGGCCAGGAGAGCTCTGTGGCACGCGGGGCGCCCCGTGCCCTTCTCCCGGCAGTGCCCGTGTCCCCGTGAGGGCCGAAGCCGGCCGAAAAGCAGCCTGTGCCTGCTGTAGCGCGGTTCACTCCGCGCAGTGAAGGAGGCATCCTCACCTCCCCCAGCAGCCGCGCGTCCGGCGCCGCAGCACCCAGCACCGTCCTGCTGAAACTCCTCTGCCTGATGGGTGAGATCAGGCTCCCGCGTTACGAAACGGCGCTGTTGACGGTGTTGAATCCCTTCTGGGGTTTTCCTGGGGCGATTGCTGCTCGGAGGAAATAAAGACATAAGCAAAACTCGGCAGGCTCTGGGAGGCTCCGGGGTGGCGCCTCGGCTGCGAAACCGCTCCGCCGCTGCCGGGCCCGATACTGCAGTGATTCAGAACTTTCTCTGCCGGGACACATGGCACTCAGTCCTCTTTCATCCCTGGCTGCTCCTCCGCCCTCTCCTCCAGAGCACAAGGGAAAGACCTTGTTTTCTTAGAGGAGACCTTTATGCTGCTGACCGGTGTTTTTGCAAGTTGGAGGAAAGGTGTTTGTTACGTCACAGGTTTACAGGCTGGCAGCCGAAAAAGCAGAGCAGTAAGGCATCAGCCAGCCACGAAAGCCCTTTCTGAGCCCGGGGTCACAGCAGATGTTTTGCCGTGCTGTCAGGTGTGGAGAGCAAGCGGCTGCGGCTCAGACACCCACAGCCATCCCATTCCACGCGGGTGCCTCCGGATCTTTGATCCTGACGGGGACGTGTACAGCACTCGAGGAGTATTTACCGTCTGGAGGTTCTGATAGCATTTGAGTGGCTCCCTGTTCCCTATGTGAGATGCTCCATCCCTTCCTCCCCTGCCTGCCTATCCCTGCGTTTCCATGATGTCCCCGTTGACGGGAGCCTTTCTCCTCCCAGTAAGGTCACGCTGCCGAGAGTTAACTCCGCTGCTTGTGTGATGAACGATGAGAATCCCGAATGCAAGAGGAGCAAAACCCCCCAGCAACTCCCTCCCTACCCGCAGATCCCTAATTCCGCAGAAAGGCCGGTGTCCCGGGGACGGAGCATCCCCTGCCCTCAGGGATGGATCGCACAGGTCCCATCAAAAGGAAAAATAATTCTGAAAGCTGCACTCCGCTTGCTTCCACCCCTTTCACCAAGGAAAACCAGAGGCTGGCTAAGAACCGCACATCGCGAACACCCGAAAACCCGCGCCCCCGCCTCAAAAATCTGCAAAGATCTACACATACCAACAACAATTTTCTTGATTTTTTTTTTGCCTTCTCCCCTCTGGGAGCAATATTAAGCCTTCAAACCCGCATCCTCCGCAGGGGAAGGGCTGTAAGAACGTGGAAGCGGGGGCTTTTTAATCCGACCCACGCGGGACCAGCCTCGTCGCACCGGTCCCTTCGGCCCCGAGGTGCCGCCGGAGGGATGCCCGCGGGTTCCCCCCGGCGGCACCTCGGGGCCGAAGGGACC
>JAAGAY010004389.1:0-19934 GCA_011801015.1 Ardeotis arabs | reverse complement strand
CGCCCCATCCCGCCCCTCGGCACCTGAACCCTCCCTCCGCCTTCGGTCGTGGCTCGGTGGCAGCCTTGCTTTGATTTTTTTTTTTCTGCTAGAAATTGTCTTTTTTATCACCTCCAGGAATGGCAGTCGCTCCCGCCGAGACCACCGGCACAAATCCCCCCCGTAACGCTGCCCACTCCTGCTTCGCGAGATGCTGAGCTGTGGATGGGCACCTCTTGGGGTTTTTTCCCCCAAAAAGAAGAAAAAGTCCCATTCAAACAGCAGGCGCGGGGTGGTGGCTGGGATGCGGGACCCCTGCCCAGACCCCCATTCACCCCCAGTTTCCCCCCCGGTTCTGAAAGGCTCGGGTGCCAGGACGTCACCTCCTCGCTGCTTCGGCTTCCCCCATTCCAACCATCCCCCCGACGGGCACAGATCAAATAACCGCGGGTGGAATGCACTCGTCCTTTGATACAGTTTATAATCCTTTTTAGAAAAAAACCTGCGATCGTTTTTTTTAAAAGCATGTCACATACAATATAAAAGATATAAAAGTATAAGTAAGATATATCAAAATAACTTATAATAAAGTATGAGATCTTATAATCTTTCTTTTTTACAGAAGTATAACATCTTACGATTTATTTTTTTTAACCAGCTCCCCCGGCGCAGCTGTGTTGACTGTCAGGAGTGCGGCTGGGCTCGCTTTCCTGGCGCGTTTTGTCCACCGCCCGCTGGTCGGGCGCGGGCTGGGGGTGCTGATGCTCAAACCGGAGGGGTGGCAGCCCGGGCGGCAGCGGTGGCTGAGGCTGCGAGGAGAAACCAGCTCTGCTGCCATAAAATGACAGTGGAATTAAAAGACGCCGCAGCTCTTCTATTTGCTTCCGAGGGTGGAACGCGAGCGGCTTGGACGGGGCCGGGCACCCTCATGAACGCGCTCGTAGCCCGGTGTCTGCGATTTTCACGGTGTTTAGCATGCACTTCTGCATTTTATGGCTTAATCTTAATCCTACGTGTCTGGCACAGCGATTCCTGTTGATCGCATAATTAATCCCTCAGGGGAGCTGGAGAGCACCCCCCCCCGCCGTTTATTTTCCGCATTTTCCCGCACTGGGGCCAGCGCACTGCATGCCATGGCGGGGGTCCCTGAACCCAAAGCTACTGCACAACACAGTTTGGGGGAAAACCTTGAGTGAGCATCTTGAGCAGCTGCGGGAGATGCTGACTCCTCACAAGGGAACAGCAAACGCGTATAAATCTCCTCGGAACTATAAATCACCGCACAGCAAAGCGTTGTAAAAGCTAGCGCTTGCCTCTTGCTAGGAGAAGTAATCACGGGTTCCTGTTCGATCAGGACCCGGGCAGACTTTCCCTGGTGTCCCTGCGTTTCACTGTTTGGGAACAAAAGGGATTTTTATTTTCAACATGCACCAGCGTGCCTCCTGCCATTACATTGGAGGTGGAACGTGGGATCATGTTCAGAGCATTTCCACGCAAGGCCAGAACGAACAGGTCTGATGGCGAGTACCAGGACGTGCCCGGTTCTCAGCCTCCGTCCTGTCACAATCACCACCCTTCTGTCGCTGCTGATTTCCCCAGAGAACGTCTTTCACCAGCAGCTCCGCGCTGGAAACGGAGTGGGCTGCACGCGCAGCGGCTCGGAGCATCACCTGTGAAGCCGTGACCTTGAGTTTGGCTTGACTTTGCCTTGTCCCTCTCGCTGGCTTTGTGAGAAAGTTTATTCCATAAGCAAAAACCTCCTGCTAAAAATACAGCTGGAAAACACTGCGGAGAGCGCTTCTGTGTTCCGAGCTGGGGCATCACGCTGGCACGATGCGCCGCTGCCAGCAGCTAAATACAGCTGAGGAACGGGATACACGGGCAAACCAGCCCCCAAACCGCACCGCGCCCTGACCGGAGTGTTTAGAAAACACCAGAGGGTCCTCAACTCATCTGGAACAATGAAAACATTTGACTGGTGTCTGGAGTGGATACAAAGGTGGCTGGGCTGGTGTTCAGGCATGGACGTAAAGACGGAGACGAGCGGAGGCGGTTGTGCTGGAGCCCAAGGATGGCTCTGTGGGGAGGGAATCACCCCAAAATTCCAACCCTGCTGGCAGGACTGAGCTCAGGTCACTGGAAAACCATAGGATGTGTTCAGATCTGGTTGTGTGTAAATCTGCGTTGCTTTTGGCCAAATTCTGCCCTTCGGCACGGTGGGTGGCGGAGGTCCCGGTGGGGCTCCCAGCCCAGCGCAGCCGTGGTGGCAGCCGTCAGACCCGCGGCCACTCCTGGGTGCGCAGGGATTTGACGGGGATTTGGAAAGGCCCTTTGGGCCCCAGAAACGGGAGGGGAGCCCGCGTTACCTGCCTGGCCTCCGCGGGAGTCCCCTCCCGGCAGCCCCTCTCCCAGCAGGGACGGTGTGGCTGCCCTGCCCACGCTGGTGATGGGCACCGCCAGCGCGCCTGCACCCGCTCATTACGCTGCAGTTCAGCAGGAGCTGCGAGATGTACGTGCTAAATATTAGTCACTCCTGCAGCCCGGCTTCCCGTCGGCAGCCCTGGGGTTCGCAGGCATGGGGAGCTGCGCCCCGTCCCCAGCGCCGTCCCTCGCCCCGCGCCGCAGCGGGGAGGCTGCTCCCGGGCATCGCCCGTTCCCACGCAGGGCACAAACGCCCGCATTCAGAACTGTAATTGCTGGTTTATCAGGTGCGCTTTCAGAGACACGCTGTCACTAAACAAAACAGAGTAATTTGGTTGTGACCGGTAAAATCGCGGTCAAACGATAGCGAGCATCTCACCAGCCAACCTACACCGGCAACTGCTGCGTATAAAACCGTTTTAACTGGCCTCTGTTTGCGTTACAAAGATCAGGCAGTAAAACCGAGATTGGTTTTGTTTTACAAGCAGCAGAGGAGGGGAGGGAAGTGGCCCCCCCATCCGGCTGCGGCACGCCTGGCACAGCGTGGCCACAGCCTGGCCGGTGGGCGTGGGGTTGGCTGCGCGGTGGCACCTGCGGTTCCGCGAGCCGAGCTGGTGGCTCCGACACGGACGGGATGGGGAAAACCCAGCCGTGGCCCGGCTGCCTCCAGCCTGGGCGTCGATGAGAGCCGTCACCGCATCGCGCCTCGCCCCGGCGAAGCTGCACCTCTCTGCGTGGGCAAAGCCGAGCAGGCTCCCGGCGCAGGACTGCAGCGGCTGCGGGCTCGGGCAGCCTTTGTCACCGCGGGGTTTCCCCAGCCCTGCTCTGTCACTAATTGGTGTGACAGGGAGTTAGTTGTGCTCATTTGCTGTTTGTACCAGAGAAGTTTACTGAAAAAAATAACCACTCTGCCCTGACTCTGTCTAAAGATGCGGTAGCTGCGGGCGGGCTCTGCCCCCGTGATGCCACGCCGCCCCGGCACAGGCCAGGGAATGCCTGCCCGGCGCCAGCGAGGACCGAGCACCAGAACGATCCCCGTGGGCCAGTGCTTTATGGTCCCCTCCCATGTTCCGTGGAAATGTGAAATATTTTGTGATCAATGACTTTTTACGACAAGAACACGAGCGGGGATGATTACCCTTCGTGATGATCCAGGGGAACGGCTTGTACCTTGCTGGATGCGCTATGTAAACTCGGGTGAGAAGGTCTTAAAACAAAGCCAGGAAGGTACCGCAGCGAGAGGTGTTGTGAAAACAGGGTGATTCACTGCGGCTCCGGCTGGCTTCCGCGCTCCGCCACGCTTGGCCGTGACCGCATCTCTGCTGGGATGGCAGCACGTTTCACGCTGCAGGTGAATACATCCAGCGAGCACACGCAGTCTGCCTTCTCTGGAAATGTATTTGGGCAAAGGATGTGAGTGGAAGGAGGCAGAAGCCACCCCGTACCGGTGCGCTGGGGGTTTGCAGTCTGGTGGGCAGGAGGCTGGCAGGCAGGGATGGCGCTGGCTCCTGTCACTCGGTCCCACAGGGGCTTTGCTGATGAGCATCCCCTCCTGTGCTCTGCATCCCGCTGCTTTTGGGAATGTCGAAAATGCCAGCGGGAGGGCACGTGGAAAGGACCAGCAGTGTGGGATGCTTGGCCCCCAGGGGATGTGGCTCCCACCCAGCTCCTTCTGGAAGGGAAACTGAGGCAGGAGTGTAAGACTGGGAGAGGCCAGGCGGAAGAGGAGCGTTACAGTGAAGTGCCAAAGCAGGGGTGATGATACAAGAGAGGACGAAATGCCAGGGACACACTGTCCGTGGCCCCGAGGGTGGGTGTGTTTCCCTGTTTATACCTCCGCCTGTGTTGCAACTGGGCCGGGGAGCAGGCACGGCAGCCGGGTCAGCGCCCCGAGCCCACGGCTGCTCTCGCCGGGGCCCAGGGAAGAGCCACGGTGCAGTGTGGCTGGCTGCTGCAGGAACCCGCCGTGTGGCATTCCTCCCTGCGCCGCCACCGCAGCGCTGGCCGGCAGAGCCCCTGCCCACTGCCACCGCCGTCCCCAGTGCCGCCACCGCCGCCCCCAGCTCCCCGTGCTGCTCCATGGCTGGAGCAGCGGCTCCAGGGTCCCCCGGCACAGGAGGGAAGTCCATCTTCTGGGATGGGATTGCCCAGCCTGGCCTGGGATTTCTTCCCTCCTGCCCCCCCTCAGGCATCGGTCACGCTCAGCCCCAACTCTCGCTCTTCCTGGGGTTCGCTGGCCGGGACCAGCGCCGCCTGCCCAGCCGCGGTGATGGCGTGAGCCGCGTGTGCCGGCAGAGGCGTGGGGAATCAGCAATGACTCCGCGCCTCCCGGTCTGTCCTGTTCGCAGGGAGATGCCGGCGTCGGGATTAGCGCGGAGCGGTGTCGCAGCGCGTCACTGCAGAGAGCAGCTGCTGCAATCGCGGGTTCGCCTCTGACTCACACTCACCTGAAACCACTCCGGCACTGCCCGGCTGGGGCTGTGCTCGTGGTGCTGTGGCTGTCGGCAGCCCTCCTGGGCTGAGGCTGCATGGAAACGCTTCGGCAAAGCGCCGAGCACGGCCAGGCTGGTGGGGATGGCTCAGAGCCGGCGCCTGGCGTGGGGCGTTGGGGCTGCCCAGCTCCAGCCCGTGGCTCTCACCACGGCGGTGCTGCTGGAGATGGGCCGTGGGGCTTGGCTGCCAAGGCAGCGATTGTGTACAACACCGTGCAAAGCGTCCGTGCCACACACCGGCCGCCGCAGCCCGCGAGCCGGTTTGGGCACCGTGAGCAGCGCCGGTCTGCGCTCTGGCCACAGCTCCAAGCAGAGGGAGGTCGCTGCTGCGTGCAGAGAATGCCTGAGGCTTTGGTGGGCCATCGGCGGGGTGCTGGGGCTGGGGGACCCCAGACCAGAGCCCCTCGCGCGGGTGTTTCTGGGAGGTCTGGCTGGAGAACGCAGCAGCAAGAGCTGCTGGAGCCCCGGGAGCCCAGTGTGGGCGTCTGGAGGAGAAACATCCCGATGCCGGTGGCTATGGAGCTGCCTCGCCCTGCCCTGAAGGCTGAAATGTAAAATTAAAACAGCCACGATCTCCAGCCGCCCGGCCTCCCCGGAGCCGGGCCTTACTGCAGGGGCAGCGGAGGCTGGGGGCTTTTCCATCCGCACACCTGGGACTCCTCTCCCGTCCCCATTTCCATTAACGAGACACTCAGCCCCCAGACCAGTCTGTGGCCCGCTGCAGTGTCACCGGCTGGAAGGGGGCCCAGGCAGCCGTTAACTCCCTCGGCGCTGCCCGGCTGCGTCTGCGGGAGCAGCCATGTGCCGCATCCCTTTGCCGTGGGGGGCTGGCGTTGCCGACACCCCGGGGGCTGGGGGCGCGCTGCCTTGGTGCACTGAGATCGGGACGGGGCTGGGCTGTGCCTCGCGTGTGTTTTCCAGGGAATCTGTGAGTTACTGTTCGTCACCACAGCCTGGGCAAGGGTTTCATCCCGGGAGGGTGGATGCTCCCATTTTTCCCTGGGTGACCAAGTGAAATCCTGTCTGGCAGGGAAACCGCACGCCCTGCCCGCCCCTGGCCGTCCCCTCTCCGAGCCGCTCCTGTGCCGGCCGTTCATGCTGAGCGGTGAGACGAGCAGAGTCAGGGCCAGAGCCTTTGCCCAGCAGTTTTGATTCCCAAAGGTACTTAAGCAGCAAGTCCTGCTCCTGCAACCGGGGTTCGGCTCTGCGCAGCTGCCCCCCTCTCTCTGTGGTTTGCCTGCTGCGTCCCCTCTGCTCCGAAGGGCTGGTCCCGGCGTCAGGCAGCCTTTCCCCGTGAGTCACCGGCACCTGCCCGCTGTGGGTTTGTTTCAACAGCTCTCCCCAGCCCGTCCTTCGCCCCGGAGCCGAGGCAGTGCTGCACCTGCGATGCTGCCTGTGCCTTCACCCTGTTTTCGGGTACCGCAGCCGCTGCCCTGCAGCCCCATGGTGCCCTGAGCCCTGACTGGGGCTGGCCGGGCTCCCATCGTGCCCCTGACTCCTGGGAACACCATCCCTGTGGGAAGAGCCTGGGGTTCCCACACCCCCTCGGAGCAGCGGCTGCAGTGGCGGGGAAGGGGATGTTGCCGAACCCCAAATTTTACTGCCTGTTCTTCCCAGGCACGCTTTGCATTTGGGATGTTTAGCGTGTGTCAGACCTAATTCTCGTGCCGTCCCGGGTGGTTTTCGGTGTGCGAGATGAGTCAGGGGTTCGGCGGAGTTCAGTTTGTAACCCACAAGGAAGCAATCCCTTTCTGGAGCTGCTCTGCGCGCTGCCTCCCGAGCGCTGCTCACACAGGGAGGAACGGGGCACCTGCCCTGGGAAGTGAGTGCCAAAAGCACCTGCAGCAAACCCGCGCCTCTCCAAAGAGCTTAAAGGGAGCGTTTGGGCCGCAAAGCGCCCGGCAGGACACGTCCTGCGTAACCGCGCAAGAGGCCTTCCCGGAGCTGCGGGGAATGCTGCACCCTGCTCTCCGTCAAATGACATCTCCCTTACTGGAACTGCCGTGGTCGGGTATAACCAGTCAGTACAATTTCTTGCAGGATTGGCACCACTTGGTTTATTTTAAAAGGCTCTTGTTTTGCTCTGGGAAGCCTTTAAAAATACAAGGCTTTCAAAAATTGCTACTGGTTGAAGCATCATCCCCTTTACAGCTCTGTGGATGCCTGGCTTTGCTCTAATGAACGCGTTACCACAGGGCTTTGTCTGCACTGTGAATTCCCAGGTATCCCAGAGAAGGAACTGGGAACCAGTCTGCGGCACCCATACAACACAGCTGCTGGCTGCCCCCATGACGGGAAGCGTGGCTGCCGACAAGCGCTGGGGACACGGCTCTCACCAAGGCCGTGCCCCCTTGGCCCGTCCCAAGCTGTGCTGGCTGCTGGTGCCTTCCCACGCCGAGGGGCCCAGGTGCAGCTGCCAGAGGGTTCCTTCCTTTCCGGTGGGGCTAATTGCATGATTAGTGCCTGCTGATTTAACCAGCTCTGGGGGCTGGAGGGTTGCTGGGAGAGGGGTAGAGTCTGGGGGGAAGAGGGGTTCTGGTGTGAGTGGGCTCAGTGGTGGGAAGGAGCTGAGCTGTGATCCTACAGCACCTCAGTGCTGCCCGCAAGCAGGGGTGAGCAAACCTTGCGGGCCCTGTGGAGAGCTGCTGAGCGCTGGTGCCTGCAGGTGAGGATGAGGAGCAGAACTGTGGTATGTCCCACTTTGTGGTGTTTGCTTGCTTTTTGCCGGGGAGATGTTCCTCCTTCCCAGTGTTGATAGCAGGCTGTGCTCTGGAGCTGGAATCAGAACTGACCCCAGCAGCTCTCTGTGTCTGGAAGGTCCAAACCAGCTCCTTTATGAAGAACCAACAAACTGGGAAGGAAGGAGCTTGTGAGACCCTGCCCACCTCTGCAGCTGGCTGTGGCTTCACTGCTGCTGTAGCTGTGACAGCTCCCACCTGACTGTGGAAGGGGATGTGTCCCTGGGGTGCGTGCAGCGCAGGCTGTGCTGGTTTTCTCCAGGGCTGCTTTGTCACTGCCATAACTGGGGCACGTCCAGTGCAACGAGTGGTGGTGGTTGATGGTGTCAGAGGCGATGGGGACAAGCAATGGTCTGCTCTGAGCATTGCACCTTTCTGTGTTGGGAAGGGGCTCTGACGCAGAGCAAACCCAGTTCTCCTCTCCTCCGGCCCCCAAAGGAGTGGGGCTGTCTGGGGACACCTGCGTTTCCAGTGTTTTCGGTCACCTTGCTGGCTAGTGCTGCTTTCTGAAAGGCATTTTCACTGTGCACTCGCTTGCACCCCAGCTCCCCCGGCCTGCCCCTGTGCCAGGTCTAGAGCTCTCAGCACCATGGCCTCACCTCTCTGGAGGATCCCGGGAGACCGGGCCGGGGCACCCAGCGGGGCCGAGCACCCGGCAGCCCTGCACAGGCACTGATAAGCCCTGTAACCTCTTGGGATGCCTGCATGGTAGTAACTTGTGTATCGCTGTTTTAAAAAGAAAAAAAAAGCAGTTATTGAAAAATATATCTTTATTTTTTCAGTTTATCAGCTATTTAAATAATCCACTTAAAATATATTTTATTGCACATTAAAGAACCTTTCTGGATTCTCGCTGTCCTATACAAAACAAGCTTATGTAGAGAGGGGAAAAGAGACTTCCTTACACGCACACACCCGCTCTCACTGGTCAAAAACCGAGCAGCCAACCCGACGTGGGCTGTACTCATTCTCAACAGCTATGTGCTGTGCTCCTGGCAGCAGAGGATCGGCGACGGCAGGGAAGAGCCAGGTGCAGGACTGGCAGGAACGGGAAGGGTGCTGCGGCTGCGTGCCGGGAGCGGTCCCCACAAGCCCTCCCGGCCATGCCGGCAGCAGCCCCTGGCCCGCGGTGCAGAGGCGGCAAAATGCCGGGTGCTGATGCAGCACGGTGCAGGGAGGGGGTGTAAGCAAGGCAGACGATGTACCGGTGGGGCATACGCATCCTCCAGCCACCGCCCCTCAGGGCTGCGCGCAGCGCCCAGGGCAGCTCCGGCTGCCGCAGCCCCGCGTGGCTCTGGGGCAGGCGGCCGGTTCACTGCCCTGGCTGGCTGCGGGAGGGGAGTCTTCGCCCAGGGTTGAGCAGGAAAAGAGCAGCCAGTTCTGTTTGAGGCTTCTGGGAAGCTCCTCTGAGGTTACATTTAATGGCTGGCTCAAGTGATGTTAAATGAAACAAGCTTGTGGAGTTCATTATTGCAATCCAAATTAGATTTCCTGTCCTTTTCAGATGATTCTTTTGGGATGACTTAGGTTCTCCTACTCAAGCTGTGTAATAACTTGCTCTACAAGCACAGCTGTGGCTATCTTAACTCCTCATCTTGGAATAAAGGGTTCCTCAGGTCACCTTTGGAATTGGGTTCCTAATCCAAATTCAACTCGAGAGCTTTCCTCCTATCCATTTTGTGCTTTTCCCAACCTCTGTCACTCCCCTTCCTACAAATGTCGTGCTGTGCTCCTGAAAGCCCTGGGTTTTTCCCACAAGCCAAGCCACACAGCAGAGAGCAATTAGCGTTAATACTTGATGTGGCATCAATCTTCTGCTGTGCAGTAATTCCTGCCCATGTACAATGGGGTGTGCGCAGTTGCTGCTAATGTACGCCTCTGTCTGGCAGGACACCCCAGCTCAGTGCCACATCCTGCTCCAGCTGTCTCCTGCAATGATTAACTTGAGAACTGAAATTGCCTGAAGTTCCTAATGTCTCTGAGCCCTTGGCTTTTGTGTCTGAGCTTTGCTCAGAGAAGACTGCAAGTTCAATCCCTGAACCAGGGTCTGACCTGACAGCCCCTCAGTGCTCGTTTGGATATGTGCCTTTCACCCCGGACACGTGGGTCCAGCACCCACCTCTTACGCTGGCAGCTGGGCGGGTGGATAAATAAGCGTCAGTGCTGCCCAACCTCCAGTGTGTCGGGCAGCTGCTCCGTGAACGCAGTCTCTAGCCGCAGGGTGCTGTAATTGGGGGGGGGAGTCCTGGGCAAGGGGTTGTCCTGGGGCAGCGGCAGGCGGAGGGCGGTGTTGAAGGTGGGCAGGTCCTCGTCGATGCAGACAGGGTTGTCGTGGCCCTGCCTCTCCAGATCGCCAGCCTGTGGTGGCTTTGCCGACCGGGACCGGTCCCTTTTTCGGTCGTTCCACCACTTCTTTGCCTTTTGCCACTGGCGCCGCATTACAATGGAAAGTGAATCGATGAAGAAGACTTCGATGATCTCGATGACGCAAACAACTGAGCAGCTCATCCAAAGGCCCAGCTGGCCTCCGAAGTTGGAAAGGAGAATGACAAGCTGGAAGAGAAGAGGGCACAAGTTTGTTGGCTCCTGTGGGCACTGGATGCATGTCCATGGCACCGTTACGGTGTGCAGCGAGGCTGTTCCTCGCTGGGGCACCCAGGGTTTGCTGTGAGCACTACCAAATGCAGTGGGCCCCTCGTGCTGCCTGCGTTACCTGCTCCAGCAGGAGCTCAGCACTGCACCTACCGCAGGCTACCCTGGTGCGGGGCTTGGGATGGAGCAGCTTGAAAAGTGCCCCAGGTAAAAGGGCTGCAAAGGGCAGGACGGGGTGCCCCGGGGTGCTTTGTCCACGGTTTCCTGTCCCTGCTTGGATGGGACCGCTCCCCTGGCCAGAGGAAAACTTCCAGCCTGTCAGGAAGAGCCCTGTCTCCCGGGGCTGAGCGGGGAACGGCTGCGCTCACTTACTGTGTTGGCAGGATTCTCTGAAATGAATCTCTCATTCAGGTCTTTGTAAAACACCATGAGGTTCGCGAGGTCTGTCCTGAGAGAGAAACAGAAGGCAGGCTGAGGGTTTAGTAAAACAATAACATGAAACATACTGAAGAGCTATGCAAATAACCAGTTGGACCAGTAGGGCTGGGCCACTCTAAGGGAGCTCTTTCCCCAATTGCCATCATTAGGGCTGCTGAGATTATATCTGAGCTTGAGGTGCAAGCTAGAAACACATACATGCAAACTTACTTGTTCAGCTTCTTGTTGATTTTCTGCCCTTTGTCCCAAGAGAGAACTCGAAGCATCCAGTCCTGCAAAAAAAAAGAGAGAAAATACTGCTACAGCTGTGTGTGCTTGTGTAGAAATCCCCTGGAACGGGAGCTCGTGCTCTGCATCTCCTTGGTCCAGCCCGAGAGCCAAAACTGAACGCCTGTGATGGGCCAGCTGGCCCAGAGGAGATGTCCCAGCCCACAAGCCAAATTTCAGTTGAACGGTGAACTCCTGGAGGGGAAGCCCTGACCTGAACACTATGGACTGAGCCTCTGGGAGGAGCAGCATTGCAGTGCTAATGAATACCCCAGGGGCCCCCTGCTTCCGTGCTGAGCCTCTGGGTTGGTTTAGTGCCTGGCTGTGCTGTGCCACGACAGCGGCATGGCACAGCAAGGAACTGACCTCTGACACGGCGGATGGCCACTGGGCAATGCTGGTGGTGAGCGCCCACTCCTTGAAGCTGGAGAGAGAAGCAGACTGTCAGTTGTGAGCTCCAGCTCACCCTCACACGCAGCATTTACCTCTGGTCGTGGGCAGGCCTTACCTGCAAGCGTCTTTGCAGATTTGCTGGCAGCCCAGCTGCTCCTTCACAAACTTTTCATGCAGTTTGTAGTAGCAGTACACTGCAAGAATGGAGCAGGGCAAATGTATGAGAAGCCAGAAAGAAAAGCAGTGATCTCTTGCTACCTGTGCTGGAGCGGGGCTTCTGGGGTGTAGGTGGCCTTTGTGGCCATCACCTATGTGGTGGGGATGAAAAGATTTGCCTTATAACTATTGCAAAATACTCTGAGAAGTGGTTGTTGCTTGCTATAGGTGTGAATAATTGCCTCACTTGGTCAAGTCCTCCACCTGACGCTTCTGTGGTGTGCGCAGATGACAAGCAATTAGGACAACTGTCAGAAACAAGTCAATCTAAACACGAGAGGGAGTTTTAGGCTCTGTGGTATGAGGTCTTGTGTGGGATAAGGCAGGTCTGCCTCTCCCCACTGCGCTGTGGTGCTGGGTGCGGGCAGGGCCGTGCTGATGCGGGACAGTGCTGTGGGGGGATGTGGCTGGCAGCGGGCGGCTGAGGCACGCGCAATGCGGGAGCTGTTGGAATACTTACTCCAGTTGGGGTTCTTCTTGTAGTTGCAGTACTCTGCCCCAGCAGGCAAGGGCTGTGCGTACTGGGCGCAGCCACACGAGTCCACCATGGCCTTCTGAAAGCAGGAGTGCAGGCAAATCTGGGGGAGATAAACCAAGAGCTGGTGTCTAAGAAGCACAGGCTGCTGCGTTTTTACAGCACCAAGCTCCAGGTTCGCACGCACCTAAAAACATCCTCTGTTTATGATGGCAGCGATAACCTGGGAACTCCGTTTCCCTGGGCCTCCAGGCTCTGGTGCTAGTGAATACAAACACAGGCAGAAAGCGCTGTGAAAGGTTCAGGCTCTAGCGCAAGAAACAGGAATATAATCCTGTCTGAGGGGGGTGTTTCTGTGAATGCCCCCACTTCCCCTATAGCCATCAAAAGCTTCAGTGCTGCAGTTGCTCTTTCCACAGCCAAGGAAAAGGTTTTTGGTCTGCTACGGCATGTGGTTCATGAATCAACAGCTAGGTGTGGGAAGTGACTCACTGCTGAAAATGTTCAGGTCTCCAAATATGCACCGACACAATTTGGTTGAAGCTGTGAAGTTGTAAGGATTAATAGGGTAGCAGCCAGTGTTTTATGCTAAAACACTTAATCAGCTGGAACAAGCAGGAACTGAACTTCTCTTCAAAATCACAGTCATTGTGAGTCCTGAGTTTTGGTGAAGTATTGTTATTAAAAACCTGAGATAATGTCTGTGTGATCCTACCCAGCAATACATCCCAGCATATTTCAGGTATAATATCCCATAAAACAAAATAAAAGTCCAGCCCTGGCACAGGCTCCGCAGTAGGCAGTAGCTAATGTAATTACAATTCTTCAAGTGGAGAGTGCCAGAACAACTGACACTCTCCGAGAGGACCCAATTACAGAAACCATGCAAAATTAGTGGAAACTTACTCTGTAAACAAACATCCTGCTATCTGGATACTGATTAGATGGTATCTGTCATTCTTGGAGTCCTAAAGGTCACAATTTCTGGCTTCAAGGGTTACTAAGCTGCAACATTGACTTGGCCAATATTTTCCAGTCTCACATTGCTTGAAAATTGCCTAATGAGCTAATGTTCTCTCTTTATCTAACAGGGCGCCTAGGGGAACTTCAAACATCAACCACTTAGGAATAAAATTTGGATTTTAAAAAGGGCTGTGGTGTTTTACACCAGCAGTTAAAAGGAATGACCCTATGCCTGGACTGTTCACAATCTCAGATCCTGTACTACAGAATATTGTAAAGCTTTTTACGAAGGTAGTTTTCAAGCGATGGATAAAAACAAACATAACAGATTTACCTGGAGTGAGTAGCTCTTGTTATAGAGATTTTCTACCGGTATGTCAGCACCAGTCTCCGTACAGTCACTGTAGGGTTTGCTCAGCTTGCGAGACCGAGTCTGAAACAGAAAAGAACAAATCTTGGTTTTTGGAGTTCACAGAGAAACCAAAGGATTTAGTGGCAGTTCATCACAATTCTGAAACCGTAAGTGATGGGGCAGGTTTGAACCGCATGTTTACTTTTTTGCCATCTCAAATGATTTGTCAGTCACCTGTCACAATGAGGGGTTTTGTTTGTAATATAAATGTCCCAAAACACTGCTCTGGCTGGGTTATCTGCTGTCTTCCTTGAAAACCTCTCCAGGAATGCAGAGACAGTATAATCCCAACAGTGAGGATTTTTCAAAGCAGAGTACTTCATATGTATGTTTTCTCTCATTGCAAAGTCCTAGGGGCTATGCATCGCTTATCCTGGATGTGCGTTTGTGTTCTGAGGGAAGGGGGGTTGTTGGGTTTTTTGTTTGGTTTTCTGTGAAGACTCACACCTTCCTGAGCTGTTGTTGCACTGACTGCTCCTGTTCTGTGGGTAAAACAGCACTTCAGGCTCCGCTAGTGCTCAACAGCACCTCTCTAAAATAAAATGTTTGTGTATCCTTCAGGACTTTTCCCAGGTTCTGCTTTGACCCTTCCTCTCTGATAAATGCTAACACCTCTTCCTGTTCTGCAATCTCTGTCTGAAGAAAAGAGCTCTAAAATGCCAAGTGCTGTGCAAGGTCTGCTGAAACCAGGGCTGGGGAGCCCTCACATTCACCAGACCTGATCCAGGCTGCATCGTCTGCTCCCTGCAGACTGCCTTGCCCCACTCAGCCCCGAACTCTTTCTAGCTTTCTGCAGTAATTATCCACCTTGTAACAAAGAAAGTGGCCCCAAAACTACAAGAAATGTCATCCATTTAAGAATCCGTTCACTTATCTTCCTCTACAGAGTTTAGAATTAGGGGCTGATCCTACAAAGGATCGATTTAGTAGGAACCTGAGAAACACCTGCTTACCTCCAAGGCACTGACTACAGACCTGCGGGTGACAGCTCAAACCCGACTGTGACCATCACTGTTTTGTCTGCAGCAGTAAGTGGCTACGGGTGCGTACGGTGCAAGTCAGCTCTTTTTTAGAAAGGTGCTCTAATCTCTCTTTGTAGGGAATACAGAAATATGTGATTTTCATATTAGAGATGGATTACTTCTGAAAACTGATTTAAACCAGCTTTTAATATGCTTTTAACTTCTGCAGGCAATCCAATGCCAGGACACCTGCCTCAGGCTGCTGCTCCAGCTTCTAGCAGATGATAGATCCTTTCTATAGATTTTTTTTGTCATGGCTTATACTCCTACAAAAGCTTAGTTGTTCATTCAGGTACTGAAATAATTTCCAAACTAAATATTTAACTAAAGCCTTGTTTGCATTCCAAACATGTTGGAATATTTTTGGAGGCGAGGGGGCAGTCCTAGCACACAGCAGAAATACATGAGCGATAACCTAGACACTGACGTTTGCCTTCAGAAAACAGTGCCCGCCGCGCTCAAGCCTGTAGCGTGCCGTGCTGTGTGTGACACACGCCCGCTGTGCCCTCCTCCACGTATCTGGATGGGGGTACAAGCACTGATCTGGCACCTGGTGGTGCAGCCCTGTCCTGACAATCACAACTCTCTCTCGGCAGGCTCTCTGGAGTCTTCCTTTCCTGGCAGTACAGTGATCAACAGCTTTTGTTGTGAGTCCAGCTTCTGTCTCGGCTGTTACAGTTAGGATGCAATCAGATCGCTTCCTCACGCCAAATCTCTTCAACACAGCCACCGAGACACATTCAATCATGGTTTTTGTACTACATGCAACAGCCCAAATCTATTGTGCCAGGGAAACATTACATTAAACGTTGAGACTCTGTCTGCAGTGGCCTTCTGTACGGTGTAATAGTTACAAAGGAAACAGTCTTGCGAGACTTTCCCTCCTTCACACACCATTCCGGTTCAGATACCTCCTAGTCACTTTTGGTTTCTTAGGCGCACTTGTTCCCACCGGTTAGACCAAGGGCTGCTGCCACAGTTTTCCAGACTGGAAGATGGTTCACTATTTGCACAACAGTCAGCCTTGTTTTTAATGCCTTTTCTAATGCGTGGGCTATCTAGATCTGGCACACCCAGCCCGGACAGATAAGCGGGCTGGCTGATGCATTTGACCCAACCATCAGTGAAGAAAAGGCAGAACTCAAATGCTCACTTAACAGCCCATCCAGATGAAAGAGGAAAGTCTGCCTTGTCTGATGGCACTGCTTTCACTTCGCTACCACAGAAAGAAGCCCCTTGGGTCAAATGCCTTGTCTGCACTACACTAATTGGGGGAATTGGGAGCTGCAGCCCTCCCTGGCCCTCTTCAACAGGAACAGCAAGATGCTTTGCTAAGCTGGCAGAGTCGCTGCCTGCGAAGTTCTCTTTACAGCTGCGATAGCAAGAAACCCAGCAAAACGAGACTTACACCCACAGAACCGTTAAAGGGTTTGCGCTGCAGTCACCCCTGAAGACCTGACCCTCATGTGGGTTACCCACAGCTTGAGCTCCTTCCCTTCCGCCCCTGGAACCTGCGTGGGACGCAAACTCATCTGCGTATTGCTAAAGCGAAACGGGGCACTTGACAACACATTTCTGTGGTTGTGGCTTCTGCTGTGAAAACAACGAAAAAAATCCCCTGGAAAGGCAAGAGCTTGGAGAAATGGGAGAACAAACAAAATCCCAGTACTGTTTGGTTTATAAAGACCAACAGCCTCTGCGCAAAGGAAAACTTTGTTCAGAAAAGTGCTGTCACAGGATTTTCCTCGAGGCACTCCAGCGGCTCAAGTGCGAGGTACTAGATGCCTTCCCGCTGCTGCCTACGTTCAAACATCGTATCGGCTCATATTTACATCTGTTTCAAGGAAACGGGGCTGTGCACCTGGAAACAAGATTGCTGACACTCACAAAGTGCATCCCTATGGAGGTGGCCGCTGCAGTCTCAATTTCTGTGCCGATGTCCTCAATGAAGGGATATTCGTTCTGGTCATGGACGATGATCTTGGCCCCTGTGGATGTCACCAGGAAGGGGTTGTAGTCTGCTTCGCCTATATACAGAACCACCTGCAATCCTGCAGAACAGAGACGAGGCGGGAGCCGAGTTACGCCAGAAGCCAGAGCCCTTTTTTCTGGTCAGGGAGGGCAGCGCAGTTTATTTAATATTGTCTGGCCTTAAGCAGAACTGTAACAACCACGCAAAGCCTTTGCGGTGCTAGACTGAAACACTCGCAGCAAGTAACAGCCCCAAGTACAGCAAACAAATAATGGTGCTGCAGAACGTGGCTGAAACTTACTGTAAAAAGTTATATAACTGGGAAGCAGTCACTTCAGATGGAAAACATTAGTGATGCAATGATATTATCTTTGTATTCTCTGGCAATAGTTTGCGCTAGTTCAAACAAGCACTTCCCCAATCAGCTTGCACATCTAGAACCAACACATTAATCACTCTCCAGTAGGATCCAGTTCGCTGAACCGCTGTTATCTAATAGTTCCTCTGCAAACTTGGTTTCCTTACCGTACTCGCTGCCTCCCGTGGAGGTGCTCAGGATCGTCCCGTTTTCCCCGCTGTTGAAGGTATAGCAATTGCCGTGCAGGGGATGATGGAAACGAGTGAAGTGCCTGAAAGAAATCAAACATTGTTACATTGCCCTCTGCAGTTTTAACTCTCTGTGGGAGAAAATCAGCAATTTGGGCTTGGTTTTGTTTTGTTTTGTTTTGTTTTCTGGGAAGCAATTTATTTTGCTGAAAACTGTGGGTCTTTTTCTTAATGTCTTGAAACTACATGGAAATACGACTGGGAAATGAAAAGTTTAGGAGGTTTTTATGTGGGAATGGGGGCTGAGAGGGTGGAGGAAGGTAGCAGAAAGGTGGTGGTGGAGGGGACAGAGTCCTCTCTCATTCAACAGCCAAGTGTCTAAAGGAATATGAATCTTCATTTCTCAGAAAAGATGTCACAGCCACTGTCGTGCAGGGGAGGCTGAGGACACACCCTTGTAATTCAAGCACATTCATGTCTTTCCTGTGAACATCCCCACCCACTCAGGCAAATGTCTTCGGGCCAAGAAGAGACATTATGCGCTTGCACGGTCAGACACAAGCAAAGTGCCTTCAGCAGCATGAGTTACAGTGCAGCTTGCTTTGCGCGTGGCGGTGGGGAAATTGCTGAAGTCGTGTACAAGTGCAATCTTATCCCACAGCTGCACTGAGGTACTCTGCCGTTATCCCCAGTGTGAAGGGCTGACACACAAGAAATGCACTGCCACAGTCATGGACTTGATTCTGCCAAAAAACGTGGGTTTATCTGAACCGTGGACAGCCGAGCACTGAGATAAATTAAATTAAAGAGCATAATTAAAGTTCATGAAGATGCCGATGTTTGCTTTCATTTAAAAATCTAAATGGTTGCTGCTGGGATTCAGCAAATACCAAATATTCCTACGTATACCAAATTCCTATACATTATGTACTTGGAAATAAGCCGTTAAGCTGGCAGGTGTTTTCTGTGCACTGACCTTTTGTCACAAGATAGGCCATCAAAGAAACATGTCAGTAGAAGGTCATCAGCAGAGTAACTCAATTTTTCTTTAGTCTCCAGGGGAATCTGTGCCATGATGTTCATGTAATGCAGCTTGTACCACTCTTGGATAGCATTCACACCAGAACTGAATGTATAAAGCGCACACTCACTGCTGTTGTTTGCATCGCACTGATAATTACAAAGGGAAAAAGCATTTCAGATGAAATGAAATCAGGTATTCTACAAGGTACGTGTGATACCATTTCTCTTCCACAGTAATAACCATGTATGAAGTTCTAGCGGCACGAAAGGGACAAAGGGGCATCTAAGATCTTGCATTCAGGGCTCAGTGATACAATCAGATGTTTCAGGCCCAAAGGAAAGGTCACGGAAAGCAGTAAGTCTACTCGGGGTAGACTTCAGGAAGGCATTTCTCTCCCAGAGAGCTGGAGGTGAATCTGCAGGCAGCCGTGGAGGCACAGCGTAACGGACAAAAGAGCAGGTGGAGTGTTATTTGCTACAAAGCCACCTAAGCAGGCAATAAAACTGGCCAGAGGGATACCAACCCAAAACACCCCTTCGTTGCCCCATAAGGAACTTGCTGGCCAAGGAAGAGGGACACTCACCAGCTGGAAGCCGATGATATCGTTTGAATCCCCAGAGTTCACTATGGACGAATCCTTGTGAAAGACACTGCCTTCTATTTTCCTCTTCTGGCCACTGCGAAGGTCAGTTGCTGTCTTAGAGAAGTCCTCAAACTTCACCAGAGGGATCTGTTTGAAGAAGTCACTCCCTGTGCTGTTCCACTCATCCACCGACCGGCGCACCTTGGACTTGCCCTCTGAAAATCCGTAGAAAGTCTCCAAAGCTTTTTTGGTCTCTTTATCCAATTCAGATAAGTAGTCTTTCATGGAACTGTACCTGCATTGGAGACAACACGATAGAAAGTGACCTCCTGTCTCACCTCACCACCTAGCTGCAGCGTTTTGCCCGCTGCGCTGCGAGTCTCATCGCTCAGGACAGAACTGTTTGTCGGGGACTCGCATCGGTCTCTCTCACTACCACATCAATTTACACTGGTGCGGGCAGACGTGGCTATGCCCACAGAGAGACCTCAGAGCAACGATCGTAAGAAACAAAGCAGACTGAACTACAGAGAAAGCCCTTGCAGAGTCCCAGGCTCCTTGAAGGTTGTGTTAGCAAGCCCGAGGAAGCGGAGCATGTGGAAATACCACTTCGGCATCCGTGCCAAGAGACACGGGAGAGCTGGATCGCCTGCAGGGACCGAGGTTGGTAGCTGGCAGCAGAACAGACATCAGCGTAATCTGGCAGGAGAAAAAGTACTGTTGATTGATAATGTCAAGACATCCTATACGGAAAGACAGAGGCAACAGAGGAGTGACAGATGTTCCCTTTCCATTCTTCGGGAGACAGCCTTGTTTGTAATCCTGGAACTCTGGCCCTGGGAAGAAGGGAATTTGAAGAGAACCACAGAGCCGACCTGGGCTTGAGCAGAAAGCTAAATCGACAGAGTCTAGCTCAGCAGGCAGCAAGGGCAGGTGCGATTATAACCCACGCGTGCCCGAAGAGCATCAGCGCAGAGGCGGACGCGTTACCCAAAGTGCCGCAGAGGGAAAGCCCAGGGTTGGGAAGACTGGCTGGGGACACCCCTCGCCCCCGGCCAGCACCCAGCGGCTCCCTGCGCCTTACTTGTAGGGGTTGATGTTGCAGATGGTGACGGCGGGGAAGGGCAGCTTCTGGAACTGGACGGTGACAGAGACCGAGGCGCTGTAGTAGTTCCTGAGCAGCTCCGCGCACTGCCAGAGGATCAGCCCGACGGCGCCGAGGGTCAGCAGGATCCAGAGGAACCTGCGCAGCCGGCCGCGGGACACCACGATGCGGCGGCAGCCGTGCGTGTTGGTGTTCAGGCAGTACCACCGCATCAGCTCGCTCAGCGTCGGCGCCTGCGGGCCCTTCACCGGCAGCGTCCTCTTGATGCGGGCGCGGATCTTCCGCGCGGGGGCCAT